>JAKVQY010000216.1:0-20506 GCA_030463045.1 Geotrichum macrosporum
CCATTCGTAACACGCACTGGCGACAAGAACTGCAATGATGTGTTCTGTCAGGTTTCCAGCACTCGCACTTGTTGCAATACCGCATCAGTCCATTTTCTTTGGCAGTCACGTTGAATTTCACATTGGGCGGTGCTGTGCGATCGTAGCCAGCCTCAAGATCGCTCAGCTTGACAGCAAACCCCGGAAGTTCAATTGGTGATCCAGCACCTATCCGCACGGTTTGAATGTATGCCCATACTGATAACCCGTAGAATAGACATCCAACAAAGACAAACGCCACCCGCGCGTATGATTCATAAAACAAATTGCAGACTGCGAATAAATGTGTGTATATGCCCCAGAACATTAACATATTCACGCCGACTCTAGGAAATGCGCTGGCCACTGCACAGCAAAATCGCTCGCACAGCAAGCACAGTCGTCGCGTCAATCCCATGATTAGAAGTTTGACGCTGAATGCACTCAATCCATAGAGGGGTAACAGGGCTGCAACTGCTGGCTGGCGACTTTTATTGGTTCGGTCACGTGGTAATTTTGCAATTTCACATTAAACTTTGAGTGTCCTCTGCTGTGCTATAGGAAAAACCATATAGGTTGCGTGTCATTGGAGCTAGAATATCATAAACGGGCTATAAGAGTTTTATAACTGACAAGAAGGAAACAAGAAAAAAAAGTATGAAAATCATTTCAGGCATCATAAAAGTGTCATTGAGCACTGAGTTTAGTTATATTTGGTCTTGAGCTCGTCAGCAAGCTTAATGTACTTCTCCTCGGCCTCCTCCTGGGAGAGACCCTCTAGCTTCTTCCAGGCGTTCCACTTAGCCTTGCCGTACAAGTCAAAGACACCAGGGGCAGTAGAATTGTTGTCTCCAATGGTAGCCTGCTTGTATAGAGAGTAGAGCTAGCTAGATGTTAGACGTGATTTCCCAACAATATAACCATTAGCCATTGGACCTTACCTGAAGAAGCTCATCATTAGTGGGCTTGGAAGTGAGTTTTTGAACAGAATCGGCCTAGAGATATTGCTGTTAGAATGAGGGAGGGGGCTTTCATATGGGACGGGAAAAAATAAACAAAACATACAGCGTCCTGGAAAGCTTGAGAAACCATGATAAAAATTGACGGGTTGATTTGACAAAGTTATTTGTTGATTGAAGAGAATGGGAAGCAAAGGAAAGAAAAGTAAGAAGAAGAAAACAGTAGAATGGCGATTTGTTGGTTTATATAGAGACCCAAAATACACTGAAAGCACATGTACGGCGATTACACGCTTGTTTTTTCATCACTTGTACTTGTCTACACGCCCAACAAAAGATCAAGAAAGCCCGCCCTAACCCATTGAGAAAGGCCTGTAGAGTGCCACGATGAAAAACCGGTTTCAGGGCCCCGTTAAGCATATGAATTTCAATATTTTCCTTTTTTTTTCAGATACTAATACGATATAGCATGTGTATATATATAAAAAAGATGTTTTGTTTTAAATGGAACAATCAGCAGCACTTGGAGCTAAGAGCACCGCCCGTGTTGACGTTAACAGCTCCTCCAGTGTTGGCAGTAGAGTCGCTAGTGGAGTTGTACATATTCTCCTTGACCCGCCGAGCAAGCGAGAAAAATGATTCTTCAACGTTTTCATTGGTCTTTGCCGAAGCTTCCAAGAATGGAATGCCTAGCTCGTTGGCCAGTTGCTGGCCCTGCTCTGTAGAAATGACTCGTCGGTCTGACATGTCAGACTTGTTACCGACAAGAATCATGACCACATTTTCACTGGCGTGTTGCTGAACGTTTGCGTACCAAGATTGAATGTCTAAAAGTAAAAGAAGAAAATAAAAACCATTAGTTGATTAGGAGCAGAATTGAAAGGATGGACTTGGCACATACTGTTAAAGGACTTCTCATCACACACATCGTAAACAAGCAGAATGCCCATGGCACCTCGGTAATAGGCTGTTGTGATTGTTTTGAATCGCTCCTGACCGGCTGTATCCCATACTTGCAGCTTAACTTTCTTGCCATCCAAATCAATAGTGCGGATCTTAAAATCAATACCAATTGTGGTAATGAAACTGGGTGTGAACTGGTCGTCACAGAAGCGAAGCAGCAAGCAAGACTTTCCAACACCTAAACAAACATTAGAGACAAAAAGATTTAACTAGAAAACTCAACAAAGAGCAAGAGTAAAAAAATAATCCATGAGCTGTGGTGTACATACCGGAATCACCAATCAAAAGCAGCTTTACAAGCAAATCATAACTGCGCGTGGTGGCCATAGTATACCAGATATGTCGGAACTGTATGTAAGTATGCGTATATTCGTCTTTATGAAAAATTTAAAATGCCCTTGCTATCTTATAGAGCGAAGGAATGGTGGACTTGGAAGAAATGAGTGGTCAAGATGTTGGTGGTCAGACTTCGGGGGGTGTTTTTTCAGTGCTGTTAACAACTTAGCATGGGATTGGAAAGGCAGTTTATCTGCTTATGTCAGCACAAGTGACCACAGACAAAGGCAGGCTTCTGCAGTGAAATTAGTCTTATAATAACACGTTTGAAGGTCTTTAAATATGCAAGCTTAGCATCGAATAGACTCAGAGATGAATAAAATAGCTTTGACTCTGCTTAGTATGTGTTTGATTCAGCATGATTAGCTACTAAAGTTGAAAAATGAGTCTCATCTTGAGAATACCAAAATGGAATCACGATATATCACAAACAATTTCGAGGTATCCTTTTTTCTCATTGCAGCTGTTCAAAAGTAGTTTACATTTAATTGCACAACAATCTTGCGCCATTCAAACTAGTATATCATAACTTTAGTATAGTTAATGTATGTATAGGTATAACTATCAGATACAAATATAGCAAGTCATCATTAGTCCTTCTTGGCAATAGGCTTTCTCTTTTCCAAGTATTTAATGTAGGCTTCAGCACCAATACCACCAAACACAGCAAGAACGCCTAGCCATTGGCCGCTAGTCAGTTTATGGTTGAACCAGACGACACTGAGAAGCATTGAAAACATCTTGCGGGTGACAGTTACCGTAACAAGAATCATAGACCCATACTTTTCTAGAGTATAAAAGATAAAGACTTGGCCCAAAGCTCCACAGACCGCAAACAAAATAACATCGTGCAAAACCTGTGGATTAGCCACAATGAAACTCAGAGAATCAGATAGCTGAGAAGTAATTGGGGTAAGCAGAAAAAGAGAAGTAAGAACTGTGGCAACAGTATTGAGGCCGCACATCATATGCGGTCCAGTAATAGACTTGTTGGTGTGAAAAATGTGATCCTGGGTAGAGTTTGTAATCCCGTCTAGTAAAAGATTTACGCTAAGAAGGCCGATTCCAATTAAGGATGGTGATGCCGCACTCTGAACCGACTTACTCGAGGTCTTAAAGTAAGTAAAGAAAAATACGCCAATAGTAATAGTGGCAACCACGACGTACTTGTATAAAGGAAATTTACGCCGGTACAGCGTCAAATGCAAAGCCATAACTGGCAGCAGCTTGCAACTTTTAGCTAGCAATAGTGTGAGATAATTGACATATTTTAAGCTGGCATATCCAAATGGACTAGATATGCTCTGCGAAACAGCGACCAGACCAAACTGCTTCCAAACTGCTGAATCTGATAATACAGAAGGGCCGCTTGTTTTAGATCCTTGTTTCTTGATTTGCACATAAATGTATCCTACAACCGCTGCAAACAGCGACTGGACGGTGTTTATAACCAAGGATCCTTCAAACACCTGTTTGTCAGGGCCATATGGAGTCGTTGAGATGCGCTCTTGAAGAACTGCCCACGTCATGAACGACGCATATATGCCAGCAATGCAAAATAACAGATCTAAAACTTGTTTCGAGTGCGTAGAATGCTCTTCTTTCTCACTCAGAGTGTGGCCAGCCTTTGAGTCCTGTTTCTTTTTCTGGCTCCCCCCTCGCGATCTGGGCGACGAACTAACGACAGACGTTTTCGACATTATACAAAGTCGTGAAGGTTGGATTGAATAAATGGTGAAGAGAAGTGAACGTGGCAGAGTTCGACAAAGGAAATTAATTTATTTGCTTGGTTTATTCGCATTGTTCCCAATAGGCGAAGTTAAAACTGAAAACTACTATTTTCAAAAACTATACACTACAAAAAGAATTTTGTGTAGACCATCCTAAACCAGATAAAAGGTCAAATAGTAAACCTTTCAGGTATTTACATGGAAACAGCCTAATAAGATAACGTGCCATGCCATCAAATATTGGACTTTTTAGCATGAAAAACCAGACACCCCTGAATATATACAAAATATTTTAGATTCAGAACATTGTTCACAAGCCGTCTTTTTTACATGCTTCTATAAATCCACTTAGTATGTCTAGGAGTTTGACTTGGTTCCAAACATGGAATTGAATCCAAGAAGATTATTCAAATTTGTAATCCAGTCTCCGGAAGTTTTAACAACGCTCCAAATTCCAGAATCGTAAACCGCACGCTCTGGTTCAACTACAATGCTGTCTCCTGGGCCCATAACACCTTTTCGGATTCCATCAATTGACAGCTCTGCATTTTGACCTCTTGATTGAACGGAAACGTTGAGTGAAATTGAAGTTGAAAGAGGAAAAATAAGAGGACGAAATGAAAGAGACCGAGGGCAAATAGGCGTAACTAACGTACACGGGACGCTAGGATGCACTATTGAGCCTCCTGAAGATAATGAATATGCCGTTGAGCCAGTGGGTGTAGAGATAATGACTCCATCAGCAATTCCCTTGGTCACAAACTGACCGTTGGCATAAATATCTAACATTGTAAGATGAGGGTCTGGGCCGCGGTAAATATTAATGTCATTCATTGCATGCGTGACTGATATCAACTGTTTATCGGTCTTTGGAGCATGCATTCTCCTATCATGGTAAGCCTCACATCGTAACCGAACTCTATTCATCACTTCAGCCTGTGACGTATAAACCTGATTAAATGCGACGCGACTTTCTTTGATATCTTTGAAATGTCAGCTCATTATAAATGTAATATCGCTCACACCTACCAAAGGGCAAAAGAAAGCCCAACGTTCCTAGAGAAAAGCTGAGAATTGGTGGAACGGGTCCTTTTGAAAATAAAGAAGTAGCATGCAGGATTGTTCCATCACCTCCTAAGGTCACTAATAGATCGGTCTTGCTCTGGCAAGAAAACGGAGAACCTGAATCATTAGTTGAGGTCACTAGAATTGGCGCAAACCTACCTGTGAAAAGTTCTGTATCTAAATCATTTTCAATTTCGTCGGCAACATCGTTTTCTACTATAATGTTGATATCCTCGTATGTCTGTTTAAGGTGTCTACTCATGTTAACGCATTCCTTCTTCGAAAGTTTGTGATCCCATACTTGATTAGTTGAACCATGGCCTCTCGAACATGACTCTTCCATGGTTTCTTTACAATGTAAATATTCCTAGGAGGCTGGTCCCAAATTAGCCTGTATAGTGCGCTCCCTTCTTTTGTATGAGCTTTACGCTTGTTAGATTTTCTTTCTGTTCCTTAATATGATAATAATACTCACGAACGTAGTGCGGAGACGTTCTATTCGGGAGTCTAGAAACATCCCCAATGGAGCATTTCGATACAAATGCCGACACGCAAAAACGTCGATGGCACCGCATTACCGCGGCATCTATGCCTCTTGAAGCCCGAAATCCTATTAACCTCGAGTTCTGCATTGAAGAAATGTTCCCTGCTGGTCCCGGTGGTATTCTAACCGAAATCTGCAGTTTTTAGCCCTCAGAATTTCAGCCGTGTATGGGTAAGGGCGCATCACTCGCAACGTGAGACCATAACACACAATTTATTGTCCTGATTTAAATAACGTCTCAGTCCTCTGCTTAAGAAACATTTTTTTTGCAGAAAAAAACTTGTTCCTCTTCCTGAACATTTTTGTTTTCCAGGAGTACGTTTAAACTGCTTCAGGATGCCATCGGGCTTGTCTCTGGAAGATTTGTCGTTTTTTGACACCCTTTCCAGTCCTACAAATCCAAAGGCTGCTTCTCTAAGGTTGTCTGGACCATTACTGGGGAAAAGAAATGGACGCATACAAAACGTTGCGGGCAATAGCAGCAACCAGGACTTATTGATAGATTTATTTGCCTTGCATATCAAGCCTTCAGTGGGAGAGTCGTTGGTCAGGACCAATTATGACTCGCCGGTATCTTCAAATGCCTCATTTTTTGACACTCTTTCTCCGACTTTGACTTCCAACTTCTCACCTACCTCTAGTATTTCATCCACGTTCACATCTGGCATCTCATCTGCAGCATATCAGCCCAGTAAATTTATTCAGCAAGAGGATGATGACTTTGGAGATTTCGTGGATTCCAGTCCTCCTCCTTTGCCTCCGAAACCTTTAGATTGCAATTCGTCTAGAAACATTCCTGATTCGGAACCGGAAGATTCAGGAAATCTTCTCATACCCGATCTGTCTGGTCCCGTTCAAAAGAGCTTTGGAATACCTGTGAAGCCTGTAGCTAAATATGAAATCCAGGCACAGATCAATGAGCTCGGAAAGAACGACGATAAGCAAAGCCCAATTCGGTTTGGTCAACATATGGCAATGCCCTCGCGCTCTAGTAAGAATACTAGCGCTAGTGCTTCAGGTTTAAAGATTGTGACTGCTAGATGGGAAGATGTGATTTCAGCACGGCCTGGACCGGCTGCTCGCCACACGAAGGCCTCCTCGAGAGAATTAAAATTGGGGTTACGAGAAACAACCAATGCTTCTTTGCTAGCAGATAGGTTAGTGACATCTGGGGAGCGAAAAAAATCGAAATTATTGTTCAAGAAGCAAATGCCAGATCTAAATACTGGTTCAGTTGCTAAGAACGAAGATGAATGGGAGCCGTTTGATAATAGGAAACCAAAGGTTTCTCCTAAAAACAACGGAATTGTTAAACCTATACTTCCTGCTGAGTTCCAAAATATTCCAGACTCTACCACTTTGCTTGTGATGTTTAACGATACTATTTTACACATTATTGATACCTTATTCCTTGAAATTGTGCCTCTATCATATTCATTAAAGAAGCGCGTGCTCAGTAATGCTAAAACTAAAAGTTTTCTCGACGGTTTCTTGGAAACGGTACAAATTGGAGCACAGATAATGGCTGGTCGATATCGCCGCACAATTGATTCAAAGCCTATTACTTTGGAAGTGAGTGACCGTGCATCTCGCGAGTTTGCAAGAATTTGGGCACAAGAAATTATGCCCCGAATGCGTACAACCCTTCCGTCAAATTCTTCTTCTAAATTAAACGAGCTCCTTCCTGGCTCTACTGTTTCCGCAACTTCACACTCTGCCCATTGCATAGTTTGCGGACTTTCGAGGACTGAATTGGTACAGCGAGGACCTACTGGTACAGTTTCATCTGCAGCCAAGAAATGGAATGAGGAAAATAATCTAGGACATGTTAACTGTCTTAAATTTTGGTTGAATCGATCTGTATACGGTGTTCAAAGCTAAACCAACTATGACATTAATCTGTCTGGCGTGTTTTCTCCACACGCCTTTCAGTTTTTATCTTTTCTTTTGCATTTTTACCTACCCTATAATTTGTATGTTTTTAATAAAATATACTATTAATTACTTTGTTTCTAAATACTAATTTCATCAAAAACATAAATTGACAGGAAAAAAATACAAGAAGGCATCACTCGTCATCCTCAAATGTCATGGTGACTCCGCCTTCTCGAGAAACACTAAGTGTCGAAGATGAAGACGCTGGTTTGATCGCTACATTATTTGCGAATAAAGTAGATGACAAAGGAAAAGTTGGTTTTGGAGACACAGGTTTATTGGAGTTGCTTAAAGACGAATTTGAAGAGATGGAAATTCCAGACGACTGACGGCCCCTAGCACTCAAAGGAGTCGTAACTTCCGAATTACTACTGGATAGTGATGGCTGATTTGTGGGTCGACGTGCACTTGAAGCTGGGCTATCTGGATTTGAAGCGCTGTTTGTTGATTTCATAGATGAAGAAGTGCCTGTCCTGGACCTTTTCGTAGAGATTACTGGTAATGGCGTAGTTAATACGGAAGTTGATGATGATGATGAAGTGTAATTTGGTGGAGACACGACTGAGAACTCATGGTTAACAGTGCTAGTTGGAAGTGTAGTTACACCTCCCTTACGGTCAAACTCGTCGTCGTCAAAAGGATCAAATGACATTTCAATTGATTCAGAATCATTCTCTTTGTCAACAGACATGTCCTTGACTTCAATAGTGGAAGCAGTTGTAGGAATTGGTTGAGTTGGAACGTATTCTTCAAACTTGCCAGAAGGAATAGATTTCTTCTGTCTTGCAAGATCGACTAATTCCTTTTCAATAGCGTCAACATCAAACAAAATGTTTGGATCAGTAGATGTTGGTGTTTTAGTTCCTGTGCTTTCTAAATTGACCGCATCCGATGACGGGGCCTCTTGCTTAGCAGTATCGTCCTCCTTACGCTTAGCTTCAAGCTCGCGGTCATACATCTCCCATAAATCTTTATCTTTGCGGCCCCAGCTAAAGAACGACCGCTTTTTCTTTTTCTTTTTAGCTTCCTCTTCCATTTCCTTTCTGGCGGCATCGAATTCTTCAATGAGTTGTCTCTGGCGTACTCGGTGTTGATCCGGATCTGGATCTTCAATCTCTGCAAATTCCTCACTAAGGACTTCCCAACCGAGATGATTTAACAATAAGGGCATTGCTTTACGATATCCCATGTGGCCATCCACGAAATCAGTGACATCAGCGTTTTCCAATCCATGCACATTTTCAATTGCAGCGAGTCCTGCCACTCGGCCAAGACCACCACTAGTTGCTCGGAATAGGTACCCGAGAATCCAATCCTTTTTTGAGTAGCCGTTCACAAAGCGACCATGCACTACTGACCTGGCCAACGCAAATTGGTCTCTCTTGGCAACCACTGGAGCACCAAATATAAAAACATCTTGCACTAATCCATATGCGCCTTTTTTCGCCAGCTCCACCAAGCAGGAGTAAATAACTCGCGCGCCAAGAGAAAAACCAACAAGAGTAACTGGACGAACTCCTAGATTTCTATTGATCAGTGTGTCTGCTAAGATTAATCCAGACGCCCATGCTCGGTCCAGGGACACACTCCAAGGATTGTCCAGCAAGTAGCCAAGTTTTGATAATGCCATTGGGAGTTGAATGGATGCCATGAGTGCAGCAAGAATGGTAGCTCCCAAAACCTGCTGGATACTTTGTGTAAGAACCTCTGTAGCTAGAATATTGATGGTCTGGCCCATGGACTGAAGCATTTCAGGCTCCCAAAGTAACGAATATAAATCACCCATAATGGGATCAACTGTGGAAAATGGTAATCGGACATCATCTTCTTTGCCCAGCATCCATCCAGAGACAGTAATAATCAGGTTGACACGCTTGTGATTATGAAGCGGTCTAAATTCGAATGTGCTTACATGTCCCATACGATGATTCATACCCGTTGAGCCAATTTTTGCACCCATTGCAGCTCCAGTCGTCGTGACAATAGCCGCGCCACCAGCGCCTGCCAGAAACCCAGACGTGCCAGTGATTCCAATCGTAGTAAATCCAGCGGCCAAACCTGCTCCAATAACAGGGGCCAATAAACCTGCCGATAAACCAAGAACTAAGCCACCACCCAGAGTTGCCATACCAACATACATGTATTTTTTCCGCAGAGCCTTTTTGCGTCTAGATTCCATGATATTTGTTTCTTTCCAAGTTTGTTTAGAAGCCTCTTCAATTTCAAGGGCATTTGTAACTTTTTCTTCAAACTTGGCGATATCCAATTTAGAGACTTCCAGACAATTTCCAAAGAACTCCAGCAGAGTTCTGGACCTTGCATCGTATATGGAGTCAGAAATTAGAACGAGAAAGAGGTCGCAAAGAAGAGTCCATCGGATATCGATATCGATTGTTTCTTGGTGTTGGTAATCCTGGGGATTTTCAACATGCAAAGAATCTTGGGATTTCATTTCTTCCGCAGTTGGCTGAAGGGACACTTTTGACTCATTCTTCTGTAGATCAGGTAACGTTTCATGGTTCGCTAACGGATTTTTTACTTTGGCAAACTTCATCAGGGATGGGGATAAATCACTGGGAAGCACGCCATGAGATGAAAGCTGTTCAATCATGAGTTGTTCTAGAATAGTTAGTAAGGGAATGCAAGAGTGCCCATTAACTTACCTTCTGAGGATATATCCATATGAGAATATAGTCTCATCATCATCATTTGAGCCCACTTGGCCAGAGAGCCCTGAGAATTACTCAATGATTTGGCGACTTTTCTGGAGCCTCTGAGCTGAGCAAGCTCAGTGGCAAGCTCGATCATGGCCAATTTACAAAGACCGACATAGGCTATACGTTGGCCTTCTGTCAACATATCCTTGGTAGCCTTTAGCTGGGAGAGTGGATTGCGATTAAAGTCATCTTCATCAAACAAGAAATCCGTGTTTTCATCCATGGAAGTAACACTTTTGACATCGTCGTCCAGTGTGACTCGGGTGTAGCCATACTTGGAACCTCCATTCTCAATGTCATCCTTGTCATCTGCCTCTCTAGCAGCTTCAAAATCGTCTTGTTTTGCTATAACTTTGCGCCCTTTAATGTCGTATACTTCGTAGCTTGCAACGGTTGCCATTTGTTGCCAGTCTTCTTCATCGCTTACGTGAGAACCTTTTTCTTCACTTTCAAGGCCCAGCGAATCGCCTTGAGTCATTCCATATGATCCAGAAGAGAGACCCCTAGTGTGTCCGAGTTCTTCTAACTTTGCTTCTTCTTTTGAGCCAGATCGATAATGATTATAGCCTAAAGCTCCTAGTGGGCCGTCGCTTGTGGGTTTTGTAGTAGGATTTGCTAGTTCTTCCCTTCGTTTAAGGCGATTTAAATGTTCTTGTTTAGCAGAAGTCGAAATATCTGATGAGTTAAAGGGCTGAGGATCATTATAGGCGAGTTCGGGGTCAAGAGACTGAATGGACGTTAAAGACTTTGTGGTAGAGGGAGATGCTCCTATGGACAGCTTGGTGGAAGAAACCACGCCAGAAGGCTCATGATATTGCGATGAAGTGGAAGTTCTTTGTGAAGACGTTTGTGCAGTTTCACTGAGCTGTTTAGGGGCATGGGCACGTGGATAAGAGCTAACGGCGGTCAATTCCTGAAGGTTGTTGTGTTTAAGAGCAGGCGGCGAGGGTGGCGGTAGTACATAATCGCCGATATGGAACTCGAGAAGTTCATCATCTAAATCATCCTCAGGTGACTCCTTGGAAGAAGAGTTTGGGCTCATAGTTTTGAGAATAGCACGACTCTTTTCTGGCTTGTGCTAGAACGTATAGAGGAGCTAAATGTACAAACTCAGTCTAAAAGGACTTGAAAGAATAGGATTACACAATTTCATCCAACAAGAGGTAATTCCAATTAGGCTTGACTATCGCTGTGTTGAGAAATGTTTGAAATCAGGCAGTTTAGTACTGGGAGGTGAAGTTGGAAGAAGTTGACAGGGTGATTTCTTCGCAGGCCATTAACACCGCAAGAATACCAGATCAGGAATTCGTGCGAGAAGCCAGCAAATATCGCGAAAACAAGTTGACAGACTGCAATGTCAAAGCACAAAGGAGTTGAGCGGAGGAAGCAGTTGTACAAAACAAGTTTAAAGCTACTATTGGCAGGTGTTTCCTCAAAGTGGAGAAGGTTCAATATTGCAAATTTACAGATGCCAGGAATTGAATAAGGGAAGATAATGTTTGGCAGATTATGGTATGGGTAAGGGTTTAAAAGTGAAGCATATAGCTGTGATTTAGACACCTATAGAAGTGAATTTGAGATATCGAGCTGAAGGCAAAGTGCGGAATTTCAGAGTTTTGCTTGTAGGATTTGAAAAGAACTGGATGGTTTTCAGGTGTTTTAAAAGACACGAAAGACTGGGAAAAGGGTGTCTGTTGCTGAGAATGTAGACAACAAGCCAAATTGCCAAAGTCAATGTGCGCTGAGCACCCTGCAAAATCCTTACCGCTGCTGTAATTCTAAACTAAATAGACCCAAAATGTCTCAAATGTTTGTGACTACCTGAATACTTGAGGTCCTGCGTACTTGCAAGTTGGCTTATGCCGTCTCTGTCGCTCTGTTCGTGGACGGTTAGATGGTGGCTTCGCTTAGTTCAATTTTTTTACCCTACGTGCGGCTGGAAAAATTTAGCCGTACATAATTAACAGTCACATTTTGTTAGTTCTCAGTTGTTTGCAACAAATATCTCAGAACAGCAGATTGTGTCTCTGTTTTCACTCCAAGATCTGACTTTCAAACACTTTCCCTTTTATACACCTGTTCAAACCAAATTCCCGAATTGAAAAAGATCTCGAAATCAGCGACTTTTTAATACATTTTAAAAGCGAAAAAAAAAATGGCTCCAGTTGTATGTTAAGGCTCAATCGACAGCACGCTTTGCTGCTCTTGAACTTCTTTTTGTTGTTCTGTTAGTGAAGCAGTAGGCAGTTGCTAATGTAGACCTTTTTCTTGTGTTTTAGAAGACTTCCAAGAAGCAGCAGAAGGTTGCTAAGAAGGTAAGCCTTTAATTTTGTGTTCATTTTATAATAATGAAGAGGAAAAGAAGTCTTTTGACTAACCGCTTTTTTTTTAATACAATTACAGATTGTAATTGATGCAGTTGCAAACGCTGAGCTTCAACTTATTGATGTTGCAGCATTCGAAAAGTTTCTTGTTGAGCATATCAAGGTTGAAGGTCGAACTGGTAACTTTGGCGATCTTGTCACTGTTTCCCGTGAAGGAGACAAGATCACTATCATCTCTTTGACCAAGTTCTCTGGCAAGTATGCTAAATACCTGACCAAGAAGTACCTCAAGAAGAGTAATTTGAGAGAATGGTTTCGTGTTATTGCGGCTACCAATGGTGTTTACGAGATCAGATTGTATAATCTGAGCACTGCCGACGATGACGAGGAGGAGGACGAAGAGTAAAAAGAAGCTACTGTTTGATCATTATTGATTGAAAGCTATTTTTATTTATTTTATTGGTTGGGTATTGTGCCAAACAAACGCGAAAAAAGTCCCTTAATGATTTTGTTTTATGACTTGAATTAGATTATATATTTTGAATTTTATTCCTTTTTTTTCTCTTTTGACTTGAGCTTTTGCAAAGAAGAGAGTTTTAAATGATTTAAAAGTTGCAGTAAGTTTATCGAGTAGACTAAATTGTATTTTGTTGATTGCAACTTTGTAACAAACAAATACTTTACAATTAATTAAACATTATACTGGTTATAGATACTAGTCTTTCTCTCTTAAAACTGACGAGTCGCCTAAATAACTACTAAAAACTGGATCAGTAGGACAATATTAGAAAAATAATGATAGCTCAAAGAGAAAGAAAACGAGGATATAAAAATAATAATAAAAAAATAATAATAAAAAAATAATCGTTTACTCATACTTTATTTATTTGTTCTTTAGTTCATAAATCAAAACGTTACGGCATGCAGCTTATTTGCCCACTCCTCAGACAAAATCAGAAGTCCGTGGTCGCTTCCTTAGGGCCTGACGATATCTATCAGCTTGCACCTGAAGCTCTGTAAGTGCCACCAAATGGTGCTGCAATGCCGCTGGGTCTATACAAACATCAAAGTCAATAAGAAACAAAAAAGCAATTTCTAACCGGTAGAGATCAGTCGTGGTGATGCCGCTAACGGTTGCAAACCGCTTTTGTGTAAAGTTCATGTCTTCTATGTTTTTACATGCAGAACGCAGCGTGGCAAGTATCAGCCGATGCACAGATTTCTGGGTCAATACAAATGTTTGAAGGTAAATGCAAAGTCGGTACACATATAAACTGGCTGAAAGATAGACAGACATTGACATGGGGCAATAGTGATGCATTCGTAGGAGGTAGTCCCAAACAGATATTTCCGGTTGTTTTTTGCCTTGAAACCTTTTTAAAATTACAACCTTGTTTGCAAGTTCGACCTTGGTGACTGCGACTCGTCGGAGGTTACGCAATGCCACAGAGTCTGGTGTCGCATACTCTTCGGTAGTTTGGTTTGTTCCGTCATGTCCTTCAGCCTGCTGAAGATTAGATGATTCATTTTGTTGGAGCCCGTTATTTATTTCGTTACTGTTATCATTAGTTGTACTAGTATTGTTTTTGTGATTGGTATAATTTGACGCCACTTTCACGCGCGGAACTAGTGACGTGGACCCGTCAACTTCGTATCCAGAGCCATTTTTAACGGCTGCTGCCACGGAGGCGGCCTCCTCTAAAATGTAGTCAACGTCGGAGTAGTTGGAGCGCGACGGAGGGGAGCCAAGAGAATCAGGGGATATCACAGGTACCGACGAGGTTGCACTGACTGAGCAGGTTCTTCGCAAAGTAGTGGCGGTCGCAGCAGCAGCGGCATTGTTATTATTCATCACTAATGGAGAAACGGAATGCTCTGATTTAGGAGATAATGGTGGGGATCCCGGTGATGAGACAGCGGAGGTATATGAATCTGGGGCTGCTGCTGAAGATAATGATGAAGAAGACGATGACGAAGAGTCTCTAGTATCCAAAAGAGATGGGGCGGAAGTATTTGGTGTAGTTATTCCGGAATTCAAGTGTGTCGAAGAGACGACTCTTGATGCCACTGCAGCTTCACTGGCTTGGTTGTGGAATAACATGAGGTTCTCTAGCATTTGATTAAAATAAGATAAAGCTTGTATTGGTGAAACGTCTGCGAGTGCTGGCACAGCATTAATTTGCGTAAGGAGGTACTTGTCTGATGGAATGTTTAGTTTCGCGGAGGAAGACGGGCTCGCGCCGTTGTTATTATTTTGGTCAGAAGTACTGCCACACTCAGCAGTATCCCCCGAGGACGAGGTTTGACTGGACATGTGAGGGTATGATCGCGGTGAGTAGATTTATTGTCCTTAATTTTGTATAGGAAAATGGGTCTGGTTATTTTTGCTATGGAAGGAAAAGAGAAAAGGTCTAAGGGCGAGTGAACTGGATAAAAGGAAAGGAAAAAACTATAAAAAAAAAAAAATAACTAAAAAAAAATATTCATGTGAGACCATTACCTGTCAAAACAAGTCCCAATTAGCTTAAACGGTCAAGATTTGCATTCAGAACCCGGTCAATCTAGAAGGTTTTGAACTGAGAGTCTGTACGACTCTTAAATGTGATAGTTGGCAGTCGAGGTAATTTAGCAGCGGGATGCTGGAAGATGCTGGAATGTGGCCCACATTGGTCCAAGTTTCGTAGCTCTCATGTTAGTTCTGAACCCGCAAAGACTACTTTGAAAGCTAAACTTCATTCTCAAATGCATGAGATATGCCGAGTGCTCTTCATGAACCCCAGATTCCATCCATTCCGCGTAATTCAGTTAGGGCACTTTAGAACAAATGTTTAAACAGTAGTTGGATTTTGGCTCAGTTTTCCAATCCCACTCAAATTGGAAAATAAAATAAAATTTCAAGCATCAAGCACATGAACATTTCGTGGTTTTTTTTTTTCGTTCCAAGTAACAAACCTCCTGCTTAAACCTCAAATGCCTTCTGTAAGTCATCTAATCCAAGGGTTCAATAGTGTAGTCTCATATTTTGGCTAATTAATGGACGTCTTTGCAGCAGCAGAACATTGATATAGCTCTAGATGACCAGGAAACGTGGGACGACACAGCTTTGATCCAATCCTGGGATTCTGCCATTGAAGAATACAAGGTACAACAAGGTCAATAATGGACTTTATTACCTTCCCTCATTTATTAACAAACTGATTCTTAGAAGTATCATTCGTTGGATCGAGTAAATAATGCTACAAACAACAGCACATCCTTACCACCGCCATCAACAACTGCTTCCAGTGCACTTCAGCCACCAGCAACAGATGACGGAGATGACCAAGACGACGCGGAAATGAGTGACAACTATAGCCCTCAGCCTGCTCCGTTATCACCTGCAGCAGCCGTCTCCAACCAGCCAGCTCTATCTTCTGTTTCATCTACACAAACATCCACGCAGCAGCAGCAGCAGCAGCAGCAGCAAGCAGACTCTCATGAGATTTTCTCCACTCCTTTACAACAGCAGCAGTCAAATTCACAATCTAGTACATTGCCAGCGACGACAACAACTACTGCAGAAGCGACTGGTCCACCTCCTTTGCCCATGAACAGTATGTAAATATGAGCTTTTCTCTAACTTCTCACTAATGACATCAACTCTTTAGCCGTAGATCCAGAACTAAAAAATCTCCTCATGTCTTGGTATTGGGCAGGTTACTACCATGGACTGTATGAAGGCAAAAACAGCAAAAAAATAGAATAAAACACACTTTACGACACACAAGACATATCTAGTAAATAATTTGATCTAGGCATTTATAACTCTAATCTCTTTATACGGCAATTTCTCCTTTAATTATACAAATCATCATCATCCCCATCACCTCCCAAGGCAGGCTCGGATCCTCCAGTAGCACCAGCACCGCTGGAACCTTCTGAGAATCTAAAGTTAAATGTGCCACGGGACGATTGGATCTGGGCGGCATAGGCTTCGTATCTGCGCAACTCAGAGTCGCTGACAGATCGCGAGGCAGTCTTCATAGCTTCTTCGAAATGCTCACGTGTAATATAAGGAACAGGGTCTTCTTCCATTTCAACATCAGCAGCATCAGCACCGGAGGCTTCGGCGGCCTTGTGAGCAGTGATGGCAGCCTCAATGCTTTCCTTGATGGCAAACTTGGCTGACCGTGACACAATGTATGATAAATCGGCACCAGAGAAACCGCTGGTAGACTTTGCAATTTCGTCCAAGCTCAAGCCAGGCTCAAGAGGAGTCTTACGAAGCTGAGCATTGAGAATAGACAATCGGCCAGCCTGGTCGGGCAAAGGCACATAGATGAGCTGGTCAAGACGACCGGGACGCAGAAGAGCAGGATCAATCTGGTCAGGTCTGTTGGTAGCACCAATGACAAAGACGTTCTTCTTGGCATTCATACCGTCCATTTCAGTAAGTAGCTGGTTGACAACGCGGTCAGAGGCACCGCCGGCATCACCAACAGATCCACCTCGAGCCTTGGCGATGGAATCCAACTCATCCAAAAAGACAACACAAGGGGCAGCAGCACGAGCCTTGTCGAAAATGTCGCGAATGTTGGATTCAGACTCACCGAACCACATGGAGAGCAATTCGGGGCCCTTGACGGAAATGAAATTGGCAGACACTTCGGTGGCAACAGCCTTGGCGAGGAGGGTCTTACCGGTACCAGGAGGTCCATAAAACAAAACACCCTTGGTAGGGGAGAGGCCAAACTTGGTGTACATTTCGGGATGCATGACAGGGTATTCGACGGTTTCCTTGAGCTCCTCCTTGATTTTCTCGAGACCACCAATGTCGTCCCAAGTGACGTTGACACTTTGAACAACGGTCTCACGCAGGGCGGAAGGATTAGAAATACCAAGAGCGAATCTGAAATTCTCCATGGTGACTCCTAGGGAATCCAAGACCTCAGCATCAATGGTTTCTTCATCAAGATCAATAAGATCCATCTTTTCGCGAATTTGTTGCATGGCTGCTTCTGAACAGAGAGAGGCGATATCGGCACCGACGTAACCGTGGGTCTCTGAAGCAATAGTCTCGAGATCAACGTCATCTGCAAGCTTCATGTTCTTGGTATGAATTTGAAGGATTTCTAGACGTCCGGTGGGGTCAGGAATGCCAATATCTACTTCACGGTCGAAACGGCCAAATCGACGAAGGGCGGGATCGATAGAGTTGGGACGGTTGGTTGCGGCAATTACGACAACGTTAGCACGCGCCTTCATTCCATCCATGAGAGTAAGCAGCTGAGAAACGACACGTCGCTCGACCTCACCGTTGGTCTTGTCTCTCTTGGGGGCGATGGAGTCAATTTCATCAATGAAGATGATGGCAGGGGCGTTCTTCTCGGCTTCTTCAAAAGCTTTGCGTAGGTTACTTTCAGACTCACCGGCCATTTTGGACATGATTTCAGGGCCATTGATTAGAAAGAAAAAGGCACCAGTTTCATTTGCGACGGCCCGAGCCATTTGGGTCTTACCGGTACCGGGGGGACCAAACATGAGGATTCCTCTTGGGGGCTTAATACCGATTGACTTGAAGAGTTGGGGGTGTCTAAGAGGAAGCTCGACGAGTTCTCTGACTTGGGCGAGCTGCTTGCGGCAGCCACCGATATCGTCGTATCCAACATCGTTGAGGTTAGCTTCCTCTTCTTCTCTATCAATTGGATCGCCATCGGAATGGATGACGGTATCTTGGGAAACAATAGCGTAGTCACAGGGATCAACTTCCACGACTTTGAACTCGACTTGACGCATACCGCCTCGCACAGTGAACAGATCGCCTTTTCGAACGGGTCGGTAGGCCTCAACAAAGTAGGGCTTGAGGTAGACTTCAAAGAGATCTCCGGTGAGACCTTCGATGGTATCAGCGACAGGGAGACATGAGATACGCTTTGCGTATTTAATGTCAGGACAGGGATGGATGGAGATTACGTCGCCAAGGCGAACTCTTAGATTATTTCGAACTACTCTATTGATTCTGGCCACGCCGTCTTCGAGTTCTTCATCGGCAATGACAATAAGAACTGTATCTCTTCGCTTCTTACCCTTGACGAGAGCAGCATCTCCTCGAAACAATTGGAGCTTGTCCATTGTGTTTGGAGAGAGAGCGAGGATGGAGTTGTCATCGTTGGTGGCGTCGTCGACGATTAGAGCTATTCATTGTTAGTGGCAAAAGAGAAATGGTAACCTGGAATTGAAACGTACCATTGTCCTTCTTCTTTTTGCGAAGAATGGCAGTAGCAGTTTCATCGTCTTTGATGTTATCCGAGCCAGAGGCATCGAGGAGGTTTTTCTTGTCGTCGGCCATGATATGATTTGTGGGTTTGAAGTGGTGGTAGTGAAGAGGGAGGGAGAGAGAAGGACAACGAGTTTTGGGAGTAGAATAACGCGTGGGTAGGGAATATTCCAGAAGTGAGAAGTTATGAAGGATGGCAAATCCAAAAATCCCCACAGAACTTTCATCAACACCGAGAGCGGATGAATTTGCCTCTTGTAACAGTTATTGGATATCGGGTTTGTAGTATCAAGGTGTGAAACTGTAGACGGGTTGTTTGTGAACAGTCGTGATATAGTGGTGTTGCGACACAGAGTTTATTCGAGGATATCCCACCATTGAGGATATCAAGGATTGGTATTTTGTATTGAGAGTTTGCTAATGCAAAGAACTGTACCTGATTTTGGACGCTGAATGAGATTTGAAGTACTGTTGTGCTCGTTGGAGTTCCTTTCTGGGATTACATTTTGGTAAGGAAATTCAACGTACAGTACTCCATTTCACTTTACCGAGATTGGATCATTGCACAAACACTCACATTGCATTCTTGAAGGGGTTTCACGAGCGTTCTTCTTGTTTTGTCCTTTGTCGTTTAATCTTCTGGCATTAAGCGAGGGACTTTTAAATGTTAATTAACACGGCCATTGGGCAAATTACAAAAGCAAGCTTAATAAATTAAATCATGCTGAGAGAGAAGACGATATTGAGTCGCAGTGTGACTTTCTATATCTGACATGTTTAAATTTGAGAGTGATGAGCCAAGCTTTACGGGAATATTCAGTAGATACTTGATGTAGTGGATGAATTAGTAATTTTCTCAAATTCAATATATATATAGAAGATTGAGTCTTTAAGAATGATTAGTATGCTTGCTTCATGTCCCCGGTTTGAAGCAGCAGAGGCATATGTTTGGTATTTTTCCACCAAAAATTACTTGCTTTCATCTTTGTAGGCTGCTTTGACCTCCAACTCTCTAGCATCTAGTCTTATATTACATTAAAGTACGTCGAAGCGTTGAATGAGGATGCTGATACCAGAGATGATATTAGGTTGACCGCTGTTTCATGTCAATTGTAGCTAACCTTCACATTAATTAATGCAGGTATAGGGACTATCTCTGCCCAGATGAGTTTGGCTTGTACTGCTGCGCATTCTGAAACATGGACACTTTGTTTTTGAAAGCAAAGCTGATTATGCAAATACAATCAGTTTAATGTGCAATTCAATGTAATGCTTGTTTCTGTCCTTGTAACTGCCGCCCAGTAGGTCAGTACTAGTCACTATTTTGCCTTTTTACCGTTGGTTATTACAAAGTAGGATTCGGCCTTTGAAGAGAGTGACTGCAGATACATGGTACAATCAGGGTAGTCTAGGCAATATTCCTAGCGCAGTCTGGTAGCTTACCGTTTGGAAACTACCATTTGACATGAGGTAGGCTTTTAGTTGAACAAGAGAGGTCCAAAGTTATTCCGGCCTGGGACGAGGACCAAGTTAAAAGTCGATCTTCAGTCTTCAAAGATCTCATTTGAATATTTGCTACTACCACCAAGATCTGCACTAGGGGCCGTTTCACCCAGCATCACTGCCAAGGCTTCCACACAAACCCCCACGCCTGCCTAC
>JAKVQY010000217.1:3909-20487 GCA_030463045.1 Geotrichum macrosporum
CGTGGCGATGTCCACCTCAATCACGAAGCGGCTTCGTTGTCTCACAACGGCTCCCTCTCGACGCTCTCCCCTAGTTTCTACATCCCCTTTGCTTCACCTCTCCTCTTCACATCCCAACACCCAAATCATTTTTTTTTCCCCTCCACCCCACTACTGCGCCCCCCCATCACTCGAAGAGTTTTTTTTTTTTTTTTTTTTTTTTTTTATTTCCTTCTTTCTGTTTCGCTTGGTGCTGCTGTTTAGTTTGTTGGGAAAAGAAAGATTAAAAAAAAAAAAAAAAGCGGTTTATTGCCTGGCAATGTTTTCATCACAGGCCGCTTGTGATGTTGCTATTTGCCACGTAGCAATCAGGATTGTTGACATGGTTCTTGTGGTGAATTTTGAACCGTCACAAATTTAGTAGGACAGCAGTGTTGTACTCTTGTAGGCCACGACATCCCGCGTGTGATGGTATTTTCAGTTCTGAGGCCAGTTAGCCTATTTAGGTAAGTTATAGGGCTGAATATTAGTAATTGTTAATATGATAATGACATTGCTGTTGTTGTTGCTGCTGTTGTTGCTATTATTGCTGCTAATATTGCTGTTTTTTTTGTTGAAATGAGGATGAAGGAATCTAACGTCAGGCTCCGGTCAGCTTTTTTTTTGTTAAAGTGTGGTTCATTTCATGCTCTGTGTTGCATTAGTAGCTACTTTGCGTCTGTTGTTTACAGTAAACTCAATTAAATGGGTATCCTAGTTACGTACATTGGTTGCCATGGAAAAAAAAAACACGTTTGACTAAATATTCAGCCTTATTTCCTTACCCTCACCCCTTTTTTTGCTTCTTTATTTTCCATGCAGCCAAACAAAATAGTTTAAAAAAGCTTAAAATGTCTTAATAATTTCTTTTTCTTATAGTTTAACTTTTTTGCCGATATATTCAACCCTTATCACGCTTATCTAAGCGGGTTTGCTCGGTTCGGGTTCTCTTTGGTTCCATGGAACCTGTCGGTTTCGTTCCGACCAATCTGAGATTGTGTTGAATACAGCCGCATTCTAATCACGTGCTGTGACTAGATTTTCTGCAACGCTGTTTTTAGAAACAAAAAATAATTATGTAAGTGCTTAGGCAGAAATGCTCTGTCATATTGTAGTCATTATGTGTAACTTACTTATGTAAGCAATAATGAACTTTGTTGATATTGGTTGTACAGGACAACAATTCTATATCCATCTGCAAGCGTAATTCAGCGTAGAGTTGTATGGTTAATAAATATCCCATTCATATTTGTCTCATTATCATGCTTGGCTAGACATATATATCTGAACATATATACCTGAGCATGGACATATATACTACAAACACATATACCTGAACATAGACATATATACCACACACACATATACTTGAACATAGACATAAATGGCAGGAGCATGCCCGCAAACTATTCAACTCATGGCTCAACCAAAAACGACCTCAGCAAAGGCGTAGATCCAACAGCACACATCATGTCCATTTGATGAACATTTGCCGTGATTCGCCGCTGACTGTAATCATCGCGAACTCCATTCGCGCTTCTTGAAGCACTAGCCCCTCCTCCACCCTTGGATGTCCTCATTCGTCCAACCGACCCTCCCAGTCCTTTGCGTCCGCAAACACCCGTTATACTTACCACGCTGTTTGACTCCAGCGCTGACACAACGTCCAAAAAGTCTGGAAACGTCAACTGCGCAAGCACCTTGTCGCGGCCGCATATCAGCGTGTACCGCTCAAACAATCGCATCACTGTCAATTTGCTCGTGGATTGACGCTCTCCAACTACCAACACGCAAAGAACTGCCTTTTGTTGCACATTCAAACCCTTGATTCGTTGCGCCATGGTCCCCCCAAAGGCCGCAGAACACACTTTGGCAACATGGGATATCGTCGCCCTTGGTGCAGACTCTAACGTCAACGTAGTCAACGTCTTGGAATTGCTACCATTGACCAAGGCCCTTTTCCATGCCATGCCAGGACTTCCCCGACCAACATGAGAAGAAGTCGGGTCTCCGTTCAACGACTCTTGGCTCTTTTGTCGTCTCACCTCTTCTTCCACCGTCTCAATTGCTCGGCGACACAAATCAAACGCTTTGCGTAAATCACCAGTGTTGGATGCCGTCTTTCGTGCACACAACTGGATCGCAGCAGGATGCATCAACGGAGGAAGTGCGCCAGCTCCGTCTGTGTCCTTTCGACCTCCAAGAAGCGACCACAAGCGCTCTTCAATTATTCGAGCAATCTCGGACGCTGTGTACGGTTTGAATGCAAGTAACTGCGGCGTCAAGCTGTTGGATCGTAATCGAGGCAAAAATCTATCCGTTAAGTCTAGCGCGTTGGCAATTCCAAACAAAATCAAGGTCGAATTGGCCGCAAACGCCCACTGAAAAATTCGAAACAACACTTCCTGATCTTTAGTCATGATGTGGTCCAGCTCATCCAGCACAATCACATGTCGCGTTTGGCTTGTATTAGGTTGCCTTAGAATCCGCCGTTCCAAATCCTCAATAATTAACCGTTTCCCACGGTCCAACGTAAGTCTTTCTCCATCTCCTGAAATCATAACCTCTCCTTGCTCGTCCTTGTAATCGTCCTCCAAATCCTGTTCCTCCTCATTTTCTTCTCCTTGGGTGATTTCTTGGTGAATCATTGTAAAAATATCGCTCGCATTCTCAACAGTCATGCAGTTAATACTGGCAAACTTGACTGGAATTTTCCTACTGCGATAAACAGCTATCCTCTTCTCCAAAACCTCGCTTAGCAACGCGGATTTGCCTGTACCAGGCAACCCACTTAAGTAAAGTGCCCCCTTTCCTTTGGTTTCTAAACGCTGATTCACAAATACTTCAAGAGCCGCTCGCTCCTCACCGCGCCCTACCACCTGTGTAGAGTAAGAACCCCGCTGAAACAGTGCCTTGGCTAGTGAATAGACCGTAGGTGTGGATGGTGTGCTTGGGGCACCTGCCGGTGCAGAATAATATGGGTTTAAAGTCCTTGTTGATCTGTGTGTGGGTGTACGACGTACCATTGATGGAAAGTATGTGTCTGCTGAAACCACCCGGGCACTTTGCGGTGTTCGTATTATTCGAGCCCTCTTGTTTCTGTGTGCCGTAGGTGTTTGGGGCTCAATCTTGTACTCTTCTTCATCAATAACCTCGCCCTCTTCCTCTTCATAACCCCGCTTTTTCTTGCGAGGAGTACCGGGCTCCCCTCCGACTTCAGCATTGATTTCTTCAACTTTGGGAATGATAATCTCTTCAGGCGTAGGTGGTAAAACAGGGAGTTGGGGATCTGCCGAAACAATCACTGCTTCTTCTTCCTTCACATATAGCTCTGGCTCTCCGCTGACTGCATATATATTATATTCCTGTTTAATGGGATTCAAGTCACCTTTGGGCTTTGCAGGTGACGGAGAGATTTCTGGAAATAGAGAGGATAGCGACTTTTTCGCCGGAGTTCTCAGTGAATCTTCACAAGATTCAACCGGTAATAATGATAATGCATCTGAATTGTTTGTATTAGGTCCTGCTGGTCTTAGTGGATCCTTTCTAACGACCTTTCTTCGCAAGCCTGCTATATTCACAACCGTAAATGTTAGTTCTTTTCACTATTTTTCAACTCTAAAAAACATACCTGATTGAGTTCTGACTAGTACCATGACGAGAATCAGATATAAATGCAATAGAAATTCCAATAAATGGAAGTAATCAAATGATTAAAAATATATATATACAACAAAATGCAAAAGCTATTATCCAATGATGGTTAATTAAGAGATTGAAGCAAAATGAAAATAAGAAAAATAAAAACAAGAAAAAAACACGAAAAAAACAAATCAAATATAGATATATACTATCAATTTACCAAAATAGGCAATTCGCGAAAACACACGTTTTTTTTAGTGTAAACAAAAAAGTTCAAGCGCCAAAACAAGTAAAAAAAGTACTATCATGAGAGCAGAAAAACCCAAGACTCTTAAATCAGTACGTGTCGATAACAGTTACCATCGCATCAAATCAGACATGGTTGACTTGTACTGTCGTTAAAACCGAGCTAGTTTGATGTCGCGTATTGGAATTACTATAGCTATACAAAGTCAAGAAAAATCAAACCTAATGCTGCTGCACTTTATCCCAACTTCCCATGTCAGGGTAACAACATTCACTCTCTCAACAAGACCAAGTAGTCCCATAGATTTTACACTAAACACATTAGTTCTTTAGCAATGGTGAGTTGTCAGCTACTGCAGTTTGCCCGGTAAACCATCTAACTCCATTGATAGCCTCCTCTTCCAGACTTTACTCTTAAACTCAAGTACCAGAAGGTGACAGTTCTGGTCTACGCTAAGAAAACAGACAAGGTCCTTGCTATCAAAACCAAGCTCGTCGAAGCTTTGAATAAATCCAATGTACTATCTAATGCGGTGAACAAGGCTACCACGACAATTGAAGATGATGAGATTGATATTCCAAAGCCGAGTTTTGAAACAGACGACGAAATTCCTATTCCAAAACCTAGCTTGGATACCGCCGACGACACCTCTGGACCCGGGGAAGAGCCTAATGCAGAGACAGAAGAACTTTCTGTTCAAGATATCAAGCTTGGTAGACCTGTGAAATCAGCCGGGGACGGAATTATTACGGGTTACATTGAAATCTCAGATAAAGAAAAACTTGAGAGTATACCAGGTCTAAAGGATGGCGATGTGTTAGCTTTTGTGGCCAGTCCCGATGCGGAGTTTGATATCAGCGTCATGACTGAAGATGACGGCGATGAGGAGTAAATTATATTGTCATTTAGTTGTTGATTTCATAATTTTTACATATATATTTCTCATTTGGCATCAACTTGGGACTGGGAATAAGGTCTGCTTTAAACATTTGAAAAATTATTTTACGTTTAGCGTTATAACCACCATAATGAGACGAGTTCATTTTAAAAACCTCGATTCTCATCGAAAACCTCTTTTTCAATTATACCGCAGACTCATAAAGTATACATACCATGTTCCGTTATCTGTCAATTACCAGATATATCTACGAACAGAAATATCAAGTCATTTTCATGATGGCAAGAAAATCATGGCACCGTCAATAGCTCGTGAAAAGCTTGTAACTGCCAATGAATGGGAAGTAAATATGCGAAATTCAATCTTATTTCATCTCGAGATGTTTAGCGACATGGAAAATTCCCCAGGTAGCCTCGACAAAACTACTAATGTTCATTTGAATTGGATCCAGACCCGGATTGACAGCTACATGCAAAACTCTCTTGCCCAATACAAGAAAAAAGCTGATCAAAAACTCGTTTGGAACCCCCCAAAGCAAGGTCTTGAACTTGAAAAGTACAGATGTCAAAGCCGAACCCAGTTTCAGCGGCAAAAACTCGTCAAAGTTTATCAGCAAAAGGGCCTGCTTACACCCCGTAAAGATTTACTTGATCCCGTCTATATCGACTACGTACTGCTTCCAGAGTGGATGGAGAGGAAATCTCGTGAACGAACAGAAAAACAAAAACTAATAGAAACAAAGCAACCGCAAAAGGCGCATTTGGTCTATGTACCTACGCCGTTAGGCAGAATTTACTTTTTAAGACAGCCTTGGATTCAGAGTAAAGACTTGTCGAGGTTCATACACGCGAGCGTGCATACAAAAGTGCTAGACAAGATAGCAGAGCTTGAAGAACTCGAAAAGTTGGCCATTCAGGAAGCACATTGGGAAAAGCAAACAGATCCTAGTGTCCTGCAGTCACTAGAAGAGCTTGAAAACCAATGGACTCAGCCTATCAGGCATGCCCTAATGAATTTAAAGATTAAAGGGACTGCCTTCGAACGCAAAACGAATAAATACGTGGCTATAAACGTCTCAAGGAAGAGATTAAAAGACAATTTCTTTCAAGGAAGGTACGAACGAAACATTGCAAAATGGAACAGAATCGAAAACGAAAAGAACCTACATCCATATCTTGACTTAATTCATTCTGGTGCCCGCCATATGGTTTAGTTGGCCACAATGCAATACACATAGGGCAAGGGCACTTTCATATAATCTTGTGCATATCACTCACACCAGTCATTTATATACCTCTGATTTTATGCAAATCAAACTTCAATTATCAACTTCAACTCTTGTTTCTTGGACCCTTGTCTAGTCTTTCAAAAAGTCACTTTAGTTTCTGTCCCGGCATCAAAGCTCACTCTAATTTTTGCTCAAGTCCTTTTTAGATCCTCAGGTAGTAGCCTCTCCAAACTTTAAAACTCAAGCTCTATCAGGATGCCAATTTTTCCATGACTTCTATTGACGACCGTCCAAGCAGTTTACTGAAGGAAGTAAAGCTAAATGATCAAGATCTTCCTTCTTCTTTGATGAAAGGACTTCTCACTCCATCTGAGGAGCACCCCCAACTTAAAGCTGATACAAACCCTGAACTAAATAATAATGAGCTCAGACATCCCAGTACTGAACCTAACTCAGAAGATAAAGAAACAAGCGCAAATGAGCCGTCACAATCGCCAGGCTCTGCTTCTACCCCGGAGGAGTCGCCAAAAACTCGGCCCGCGCCTTTGAATCTCAAAAATTCAACTTTTAAATACGATGTCTCCAAAGTACCTTCTTTATCCCGTTTCAACATTCGCATGTCACCTAGGACCCACCAATCCAACAACGCTCGCAAAATCAAGTCCCCTAAATCTCAAATTGCCCTGTACCCCAAAATTAATAGGAAAAACTCCAACAAGACTTCGCGCGAAAAGCGGAGGCGAATGACGGACGACGCGCAGTCGGAAATTAATGACGGTGACACTCCTATTAGCGAAAAGTCTAATCAGGATAGCAAGTCTTTGCCAATACCTGAGATTAGTCCTTCAAAGCATCACCCTATTTTAGATCCGGTAAAGGAAACATCTCCGCACTCTTTAACCCTCTGGCGCTATTTGCTTTTAGAACTTGCTTCCCAAAAGAAAGAAGTCTTTACAGAAGAAAAAACAGAACATTTACTCAACTTTGCCAGGGTTCCTTTCTATCTTGAACAGGTCATCATATTTGGAACACTAACCTGCTTGGATGCCTTTTTGCATTTCTTTACTATTCTTCCTCTTCGATGTGTATATGCTTTTTACAAACTAGTCCGAAACTACCTTACAGGCGATAAATCTCGTTTGCCAGTTTCGCGGAAGGCTGATATTATTAAGGGGTTGATTTTCATTCTCGTTTCAAACTTGCTATTGCAGCTAGATACTAGTAAGATATATCACAACATTCGCGGCCAAGCGGCTATAAAGCTCTATGTCATGTTTAACGTTCTTGAAATCACAGACAAGCTATTTTCAGCTCTGGGACAAGACATTTTAGAGTGTTTATTCTCTTACGAGACTCTCAATCGAAACTACAAGGACGGGTTCGTAATTTATTATCGCCCTGTTATCTTTGCAATTTTAGGAATCGTCTACACCTACCTTCATTCCTTAGTCATATTGTACCAACTAATCACACTCAACGTCGCGGTTAATTCCTATTCCAATGCATTGCTTACGATGTTGTTGAGCAATCAATTTAGCGAAATTAAGTCGGCCGTTTTTAAAAAGTTTGAGCGAGAAAATTTGTTCCAACTCACATGCGCAGACATAACAGAGAGGTTCCAGCTCGCATCGATGCTGTTTGTTATTGGAACCCGAAATATTGTCGAAGTTAGCAATGCTGGGTTAGTTCCTCGATCATGGTCTGGCTGGAATAGATGGCTTGGTGCTTTAATTGGTCCTATGATTGTTGTTGTTGGAAGTGAAGTTTGCGTGGACTGGCTCAAACACGCATATATTGCTAAATTCAACAATATTCGTCCGAAAGCGTATCGCAAGTTTTTGGATGTCCTCGCATATGACTACTCTGAAAACTCTTTTTCCGACGACATCATGACGAAACGAGTAGGAATTCCCATTTTCCCAATCGCTTCTGTATTTTTTCGAATGCTTCTGCAATCTTATACTATGTTGGCTGACCATCAAGGGTCAAAAATGTCTACATTCAAATCTTCCTCTACTTCATCCACAAAAAAAGTCTCAAATACTACCGCGATACTCTCTTCAACAACATCAGTGGTTGAATCTTCACATCATCTTGCTTTTCCAATGAATGTGTTGGACGATATTTTTAATTCTGGAAAAACTGTTCTCGCTCCCTACATTGATTCATTCTCAGCTAATTCAGATGCATTCTATTCATATGTCTCTTTCATTCTAGTTTTTCTCACGGTATTTATTTTGCTGTTTGCCTTGAAGTTGATTTTGGGACTATTCCTTCTTCAATACTCGTCAAAGCGGAGAGCGAAGATTGTCAGTCGGTCCCCTCAAGCTTCCACACATACCATGCTTCCTCATCCCACGCGCACCTCATCATCGTCTCAGCCTCGAAGCAGAGCACAATCGCAATCACGCACCCGCACAAACTCGAGACTACCTAATCACGTGAAATCTGTCAGCCATTCTTCCGTGCAATCTGGTTATGAATCGGACGAAAGCGACCACGTCCCAGGTCTTTTAAAAGGTGGTCAGGGTTTAATTGAGATTCCCAAGGACTTGCGCGAGAAGTTATACCTACCCGAGGAACCTGTTCCACCATTGAAAGGGCGTAAATCAAACATTAAGGAATTTCGAGATTTGCTCTCCATTAATCGGTTTAAAATGGCTGCCAAACAAATCTGGTAAATCTATAGCATATTCGTATTAAAATATCTGGTCTTTAATGAGTTAATGTGCTGCTGCCGTTATTTACAAACTGGAATGGCAAGAGGTATTGCTGGGATTACCTACATATTTAGAACATTATATCTATGGCCCTGTAACAGTTTCAAAAAGGAAAAAAAGGATTTTGATGAAATTTTATCAACTATTACCAGTTATCGACCCTGTGCGCTATCCGCGGATATCTATACAGTCATGTTTATTTCAACTTTTTGATATCCGAATAGTACATCACTGAAAGTTGGACTTGCTATTTCGCAGCAGCCTATAAGGAAGAAAATGTAGACTTACAACTTTGATGAGCTACTTACAGACTGAGCTTGCGCGCGTTTGTAAAATATGCTCGCTCGTGCTTTTTGCAACTACTTGTACAGGTACAAATCAAATAAAAGACAATCTCCTATGGAAAGCATTTCAGACAAGTCAGGCATGATAGTTTTTCACGCAAACTCCCGATGCAACTTTTCATCAAGGAAAATTCAGTCCTCCTAAAGCGCCTAAAGGACCAAAATTCTATGAAATTTGTATCTCCACGTTCTTACGTCCTTTGATCAAAGTTTTTTTTATTATAGGTTTGAAAATCTGGACGCGGTATCATGGAGATATTGCGGTCAATCAGATTTGGCACAACTGGTTTCCAATAGCTAACAGGGTAAGGAAAAACCGATCCTGCCAACACAGTTAACACACGTAACCTGAACCTCTTCCATTTATACCAATTTCATACTCTCAACTAACAGATTTTACTTTTATCCAATCCACATTCCTCCACGTTAACATAATAATGGGCTCGAAATTCCCCTCCCTTGAAGAAATTGATGACCAGATTGCGCCTTCCGCCACTGGTGGCGATTTTGGCGACTTTACTGATAATAATAATGACGACTTTTTGAGTCGGGAAAAGGCTGCTTTAGGTGAAGCTGCCTCTGAGTTCCAAACCAGCGAAGATGCTACTGTCAGCTCTGGTCAGCCTGATGAAATTGCTGGCTTCAATGCATCTTTCCCTGCGCTTGAGGGTAGCAATAATCAGGTTAGTATGAACTTTTCACCCGCTCTGGTTTTTTTTTTCCTTTCTCTGAGGCCCAACTAATAGTGAAATAGGGTGCCCTTGGTCCCTCCGGTCTTATTTCAGAGCCTGCTGAGCCCTATTTGCCTTCTCAGCCTGAGCTCACGTCACAGGTAAATCAATTATCACTAGAGGATTCTGAAGCTGTCAAGTATGTTTAAAGTATATCTGCGTTGGATTGGCTTTTTTTTCGCTAACGATGAGTGCTTTTTTTTTTACAGGGAATGGAGAGAACGTCAAGCCCTTGAGATTCAACGACGAGATGAATTAAGTGATGCCAAGCGAAAGGAAACTAGAGAAAAGGCGAATACTGCCATTGATGATTTTTATGAGAACTACTCCTCAAAGAAGGATCAGGGTATTGAAGAAGTCAGAGCTGCTGAAAAAGCATTTATCGAAGAGAGAGACAACAGCATAACTGGCACAACTTGGGATCGTATCGTCAAGTTGGTTGACACTTCTAGCAAGGGTGCAAAGAGTGAACTTCATGACAAGACTAGATTTAAGGAGGTCCTTCTTGCTTTGAAGGGAAACCCAGATGCCCCTGGAGCTGCAGGATATTAAGAAGCTATTTTCTTATTTCCTCTATGTTGAGTAATATCTTTAGACTTTGTTTTCTTTTACTATGACAAGGAGAGGAAAAAACATGTTGCTCAATGAAATTATTATTTGACTTTAGGCGTACATACCTTGACATTAAATTGCAACTGGGTCTTGAAATTCGTCAGTCTTAATCCATGACAGAAATTTTCGTAGCAGTCCTCCAGAAAATAACTTTGGGTTTTCTTCGAAAAGGCTCATTAAAGCTACAAAGGATGCGAGAAAGAGATAAAAATCGCCATTGCGAAGAGGCTCGACCTGCTTTTCCTTGACAAGTACTCTCCAGTATGACAAAATGGCCGCACGAACGGCATACATTTGTAAACCACGACCATTGGTTCTGTCTACAATCGCCCAGAGTCCTGCAAGGAATCCAACCACCTTATATCTATCCATGGGAAGCAATGTTCTTGCAAAAAGAGATTCAGCTGTCTCAATGCCTGCCCATGCTGTAACTGTTGAGAGAACAAGAAACGAAGTGGTCTGTACTGTGTCAGTAGTTGCTTTAATCAGGATTGTGGCATATTTAAATAGGACTTCCGTTGTATTTTGGACGTCTTCCGTATAGTCATCTCCATGTCTTTTCTTGTTTCTTTCCAGAAATCCTTTCGTAAGATAGATGACAAAAACATATCTTCCAAGGGTGGAATATTTATTCAAAAGAACTTTAACGTATGCTTTGAATAAAGATGCCTCAAAAGGATGGGTCATCGCCCCAGTCAGTGTTCTTATTTTAGGATGTGCTCGGATAATAACAGGTTTCATTCCATCCAAGTATGCAGGAAGAGACGCAGCCTCGGGGAATAATGACGGGGACTTAAATTTCGGGTAATTGTGAGCAGAAACTTGAGAGATACTAGCAATTACTTGTTCTCCTGTAGGCCATACACTCATTGGAGAATGTAATGGAGGCCGATTTGGAAAAAAATCACTTGAAAGGCTATACAATATCTTGTTAATGCCCGGTCCATTTGCATCCGGATTGAAAAAAAAAGAATGAAACAACTGTGAAAACGCAAACGGATACAATGTCCAGGAACCAATAATCTTTGGTCTTGGCGAAAGATACCCGCGATCATCCAAATGACTAAAAATCACTTCGGCTGCGCGAACCATGGCATATACAGCAATAACATCTCTGCCTGCACTGCGAGGAAAGAATCTGAAAAATGTACCGGAAACCAGAGCCGACAAGAGTGTAATAAAAGTTTTTGGCTTCCATCTCAGTAAGTATGGAATATCGAGCATTTTATCTTCACCAGTAACCAAACTTATAACCATATATAGCGTTTCTCTTATTGATGTTAGTAGCCGATACATCAGCTTGTAAGATAGCGATATTCCCGCTATAGCAAAGGCCCCTCTGGCACCAGAACCATATATCAGTTTTAATGAGGCTAATGCTGTCAACAAGTTATTTCGGTTTTGAATTATCGACTTGCTGTTTTTAACCAGTAGTACCAGTCCATACAGCTTCAAGAAAAACCGGGTGTTTGACCTCACGATTTTCGAAACGGAGTGAACAATTGGTTTTTCGTCAGAAGGATTGGAATTGATCTGGTATGAGAGTAAATCGCCAGTCAATGCAGAGTCTACTAAATCAGGATGAGGTACTAGTAATCGTCGGGCTGTACTCGCTGACTCACTAGCATTGATACTAACGTTGAGCCTAGATAGCAGACTTTGATATTCTTCTTTAGATAATATTAGACTTATTACTTGAGCAACAGATGACTCAACAGAGCGGCCCACAATATTGCTGCTATTCCCGCTCATACTGAAATACTGTTCTTGAAAAAGATAGGGATCACCTGGAGAAGTTTGATTTTTGTGGGGAAATTGAAATAAATGATTCACAAAAAAATCATGAAATGTCTTTCTTTTTTGCCCGTCAATGGCAATCCTTATACCAGGCAGCGGTTATAAATATTATAATAACCTGTAAATCAAGATACCTTATGGAATTGGATAAGAATGAAACTAAAGCATTGCCAGTCAACCACTTTTCTGCTAAGGCCTAATTTTTGGCGATGGACCCAGGAAGAGAGCTAAGTCCCAAAACCATCCACTGCATAATATCCGCAACGCTTAAACGCTTGTGCAGACGGTTGGATCTTTTCAATAGGAAAGGACTTTTGCGCTCTAGGTAATTTATTTTGCTTCATCTACTTCATTAAAGGAAAACCTTGCTATAAGTCCTATATGATCCCATTGTAAATTTAACAGGAAACCGCAACTTTCAAGTCCTCTGTTGGACTCATGCAAAATAAGGGATTGATATAAACAATTTTCTCTCTACTGCGTGCCTGCAGCAAGAAAACTGTACAATTGTCTAGTTCACTTGCTGTTTACCATGTTGACAATTCGGTGGAAATTAAGGGCCATCAAGAATTATGGCAATAATATATCCGGAACAAAATATTGCTAGAAAATATCGTTAATGCTAATGACATTGTATGCTTTGCGCGCCAGAGGTCCAACAATTCTAGGAAACGTCAACATCAGCGAAATACAACAAATTCTTTGAATGGCTCCAATTCTTTGAAAATCTCCAGGGCTCAACTTTATGGTTCACAGCTGAACTAATTGGGAATGAAAACAAGCGCTGCAAATTTCAATATGGAAAATGTTGAGTCTGAATCTAAGCTTGACTCTAGTCTGTATAACCGGTAACTGTGTTGCGTTGCTCAACCAATCGCTCAATCAAACTCCAGAGGTTCTTCCCATTGTCTCGAACCCATGTTTCTTCGCGAAATATCTTTACTTTGCCTTCGGAAGTCAGGACTAATCCACTGCAATTAATCCGACTTAGCTTGAGTTTGTCGAGCGAAATAGCAGCTGTATTTCTCAAATGCTTTATAACCGTGTTTGAAACACTTTCGCTGCAAATTGTTAATATGACACTCTATCATCAAGTAAAAGTACACCTACTGATTGGCAAAATATCCAGGGAGATCTTGCCCAGACACCGCTATCGTAATATGTCTTAGCTTCTTCGTAAGAGAGTCTCCAACAGAAAAAATCAACTCCGAATCCGTTCCAAATCCTGATTGTCTAATTGTAGACTTTAAATACAAGTCATACTCATTATAGAGCATTTTCTGATCTATTTCAAAGGGGGTCAACATGGTATCAAATTGTTTCGACATCCAGTACCGGCAGACATCTAAAACCTCTGAGGTTGCGTTTGCCATAACAACAACGCTATGTCTCAAAATATCAACATGGCTTTCCAAATGGTGTCGAGTGATGATGCAAAATCGATGAAGAGTCCGATTAAACTGAATAAACACCATATCAAGTGAGTAAGTCACACGTGTAGAAAGCCCAACATGATCCTTTAAGCTGCCCCAATGTTTCCATTTAAGCTGAATATCGCCTTTAGTGTGCCTTGGCTGTGTGTCGGAGAAGTCTTCACTTCCCTCTTGAATACGAGTTAAATACCCAATCAACGTGCTTTTGTACAGAGAAATATCATTTGCCTTAAAACCATGTAACCTGGGTCCCGATAGGATTGTGAGGGAAGCATTAAAGAAAAAGTCGTCCCTGATGTCCATGGTATTTAGAAACTTGTAGGAGTAAACTATAGTGAGAAAGTCATTTTGGGTTCGCGAGTTGTACGCGTTAATATAGGGCTAGGTCATACGGCTATATAATCTCTTAACTATTCGCACGTACTAATTTCAGGTATCGATCACTATGATGTTTCTGTCCGTGCTCTTTGTACCCCCAATTGCCAACCGGAGGTACAAAAACGGCTTACCGATAAGTGAAATACAAAGAAAGCAAATTACTCATTCCTTGGAGAAAGATTTCAGGAATCTGCTCAAATTAATGGGAGATAGACGGAACATTTTTGCCGGAAGACTGTCTATCCATTTAGACAGGTTCAGGGATGATGGACATTATTAGAAAAGCAGAGAGGAAGCCTTTAAAGAAATAAGTGATGAATGAGAAGAATATATGGAAAGAGATGAGCGTGTGATATATAGTTCAAGTTTTGATAGTGAGGTGGAGAATAACTCTTCTCTTAAATATTGAGTTGCTACTGTGACTTATAGACTATATTTGTTATATATTAAATTTGAGAAAGAATCATAATTCTTTAAAATAATCTCTGGTCTCTTTGTAAAAATCATCAGCCCCAAATATAATTAAACTCTTTCAATCTTATATGACTTTTATTGTCCACTTGCGTAAGTTGGAGGTTGAAATCTTTCCTCTGCTTCTAGACCAAATTTTTACAAAAAAAAGAATAGAGGATAGTTATTTTTTCTTTGTTTCCAAAAGACAAAATCTTTGCGCTTTTCTTAAGGAACTTCTGGGCTGCGCAAATTTTTGACCATTTAATTGTACAAGCTCTGACTAAAAGCATCAAGGTGATCAATTCTCTGTCTTCAGTCGGTTAAAAATCCACTGGGACTCATGGATTATATCTGCTATATATTAAATCTGAAGACCTATTGTTGCAATTATTTTAATCAATGTTATTCATCCTTAACTATTTAAATACAAAGTTCAGCAGAGAAAAATAACACAGCGAGAACCCCTTACTGTGTTTATATAGCCCTCTTGTCTATTTTAGTATGGGTGCAGCGTGATTTATTTCTGAAGTCCCATATACCCGCGAAGAAAGGAGGAGGCTTTCCTTATGCTACCAAGTCAAGAATTAAGCTAAACTATGTCGATTTGGGATGAGGAAAATTAGACTGAGGTTATTAACGGAACCATGATGCCTGAAACGTAGAGACATACAATGAAAGGTTTTGTGATCCACAGTTAACTCATTTAAAACCTACCCTTGCCTTTGCTAGATGTTATACAAAAACATAACTCCAAGTCCACTTTTACTGTTTTCTTACTATAATCGCTTGAAAAATTAAATTGAGCTATCTCTCTTATTCTATGATAAAAACCCTACCTTCCTCTGAATCAACCGCCGACTCCATCTTAATTCCTCAAAGCAATGGCGTACTCTTTACAAAAAATAAAACAAATAAAGCCACCCTCTGGCTTTTAAACATTTGTACATCCATTCTTTTTTTTTTTTTTTCCGATTGTTGTAATTGTTGATTATTTTTTTCTTCTTTTTTTGTTCTCTTTTTTATTGCTTGTTTTTCATTTCATCCGTTTTCCAAGTTCTTCGTCACCCTCGTGGTCGACATATATCTTCCTTACTGCGCGATTTAAGCACGTCCATACTTTGCCTTGCCAAAATCAAAAGGCAAGTACTTGTACTTGATCATGTGCTGGATCTGTCTTCTCATAGTCAAAGTGAAAAGAATAATAAAGTAAATGAGAAGTATGGGCCAAAACACAGGCACGTCGAAGATTTGGAACCAGGTGGTCAGAAAGCCAAGTAGAGCAGCGCGTGTGGCGCTGTACCAAAACTTGAATTCAGGCAATCTTCGAATAAAAGGTCTAAACTCTTCGTCTCGTCTGCTGCTTGTAGATGTTGTTGGCAATGCTGATCCGTCTGCCGAACTTCCAGCGCCAACACCTTCCTCGATATCTTGATCCCGAATTTCTTGCTCAAGCGAAGGATCGAACTTGGGCTGCAAAAACAGCAGAAACAAGTTAAGCAAGTAGATTCCTAGCGCGTAGCAAACAATGTACCAGCCCTGGGAATACACAATGCGGAGCATGAACAGTACTAATAAGACAGCAAAGCCACCCCAACGGAGAGTAGTGTGTGGAACGGTTTGGTCAAGATATGACTGGTATAGCCGCAAATACTGAGCGAATTGTGCCGAGGCACGGCCCACCACTGTAGTATCTCGCAAGTCGTCGTTATTCATGATGGTAGTCTGCCTTGTGAAGAAGGAAGTTGACAAAAAAAAAAAGATGAAAAGGAGTGTGTAGGAGAGGTAAACAATTTTTTTTTTTTTTTTTTAATTTTTTTGTGTATAGTGGTCCTCTTATGGCTGGGAGGTTTAAAAAGACCAGCTGGCCTCTTATATGTAATATAGAGCTTGTATGTAAAAAATTATAGTACGCTTGTTGCTGTGACAACAGCTAAATAAATAAACAGTAAATCAGTTCCATGCGCCCATGCCTGAATTTTTCATTTCATCTCGGCTTTTAGGACTTTTCCATCATGAAATCTAATTTATTTTTTTTTTTTTTTTTTTTTTTTTTTTTTTTTTTTTTTTTTTTTTTTTT
>JAKVQY010000218.1:0-20423 GCA_030463045.1 Geotrichum macrosporum
AAATATATATTTGAAAAAGTACTATGGTATGAATTGAAAAAAAAAAAAATAATGGAAAAATTAAAGATTCACTCTCAAATCATTTCCTTTCTTATACAACTCATGATGGCAGACTTGCCGTCGACCCCTGATAGCACGATCAAATCTGCACACAGAGGTCATATCACGACTTTGTGCTACAACAGAACTGGTTCTTATGTTCTTTCTGGTGGTGGTCAAGATAGAGTCATTCGGCTTTGGAATTCAACCTCACACAACCTGATCCAGGAATACAGAATGGTGAGATCCTCTGATTTTCATGCGTACCATTGCTAATTTGAAGGAAAACAAATAAAGCACGCCCATGAAGTTTTAGACCTGGCAGTCACCCCTGACAGTTCCAAGTTTGCGTCTTGTGGAGGTGACCGAACCGTTTTTCTTTGGGATGTGCGTACTTCTAAAGCAGTGTCAAGGTTTTCGGGCCATTTGGCTCAGGTCAACTGCGTCGCTTTCCCTGGAGGTCCTGCAGCGAACGGATCAGCGCCATCGGTGCTCGCTTCAGCATCCTTCGATGCCACTGTCAAGCTCTGGGACCTGCGCGCAAATTCGAATAAACCCATTCAAACTCTAGCTGATGCCAAAGATAGCGTCTCCTCCGTGGATATTTACAACCATTCCATCTATACCGTATCTGTAGACGGCCGTCTACGTATTTACGACCTGCGCGTAGGCACACTCACAACTGAACCTATCAGCACCAGTCCATTGACCTCTGTCACTGTTTTACTAGACGGTGAAGCTGCTCTTGTAGCATCCCTCAATTCACGAATCACCCTTGTCGATCTACACGAGCAATCCTCAGAAGGGTCTTCTACAGCCAGCGAGCTAGCAACTTTACAAGCCTTTCACGGCCACACTAACGACGCGTACCGGCTACGCCCAGCACTTGCGCGAAACAATACGTTGGTTCTAATGCCAAGCGAGCGCGACGGGTGTATTTACGTGTGGGATCTCATGGACGACAAGCCTATACGTAAACTAGAAGCAGCTCGTGGCGGAGTGAAAGGATTTGCCCTCGCAGTGAGCCCGGATGATGACAATATCGAAACTACTCCAATCCATTGGGTATCAAGCACTCCAACTGGTGACATTCTCTTTTGGTAAAACAATAAACCCCTCCAACTAATCGACATCCTCCCCCCTTGCAATGAAACCCTTCAAAATGTCCTTTGAAAAAACCTTCGTTAATATCATCCTAGCTATACTTTTCTTCGCATTCTTCGTTTAAAAAATGAGTTGTTTCTTTTTTTTTTCTTTCTTTTTTTCATTCTTCATGAAGGGAAAATTCCACTATTTTACAATATTATAACTGGTTGTTTTGGAATTTAAAATTTAATTTTTCGCTGCAAGAACGCAGTTCAACTTATAAAAAAATAAATAAATTAAAAAAAATAAAAAAAAATAAAAAAAAGCCTCGGGAGCCAAATTTCTCTTTCCTTCCATCCCTCTTTTATCAAGCAATCCAACGATCGTTTTATATTTCAAATCAGTCTAAAATGCCTGCGAAAACTATTCCTATCATTACCAGCGAGGAGCTAGCTGATCAGAGCTCTGGCGGCGCGTGTCTAGTGACTATCGACAATAGGAGGGTATATGATGTTACCTCATTTTTGGACGAACATCCAGGCGGTGGCGACATTATCTCAGACTTCAACGGCAAGGATATTACTGAGGCACTTCGGGATCCGCTATCACACATGCACTCCGACGTGGCATATGAAATGCTTGACGATATGTATCTTGTGGCGATTTTGGCCACCGAGGAGGAGGCAAAGAAACTTTTAACTGATGAAAACCGGGAATCGTTCAAGCTTAAGGGCACCAGCTCAGTTAATAGTAAGAGCAAGTCTGGTGATGCCGCTACTGAATTATACGTTACAACCGACTTTTCAAAGGACTACGACAATAACAGGTTCTTGGATCTCAACAAGCCGCTTCTCATGCAAATGCTTTTCGCGAAATTCAACAAAGAATTTTATCTAGAACAAGTTCACAAGCCGCGGCATTATGGAAAGGGGTCTGCTCCGATATTTGGAAACTTCCTCGAGCCTCTTTCAACAACTCCCTGGTTCATTGTTCCGCTCCTGTGGATCCCGGCTGACATGTACGCCATTTCACTGGCTCTTGCTGGAGCTCATCCACTTACTGTCCTGATTCTGTTTGGTCTAGGATTGTTCATTTGGACCTTTATCGAATATATTATGCACCGCTTTCTATTCCATATCGAGTACTATCTACCAGATCATCCAATTGCCTTTACTCTTCACTTTTTGCTCCATGGTGTCCATCACTACCTTCCCATGGACGGACTACGACTAGTCATGCCCCCTGCCCTGCTTGTAGTACTGACAACTCCATTCTACCGTCTAGCACATTTCGTGTTTTTTTACAACTACTACCATGCCATGGCGGTATTTGCGGGTTCGTTTGCTGGCTACATTATGTATGACTGTTGCCACTACTTTTTACATCACGTCAACCTCCCTCAATTCATGAAGGAGGTCAAAAAGAATCACTTGGACCATCATTACAAGAATTTTGATCTTGCCTACGGTGTGACCTCGAAATTTTGGGATGAAATCTTTGGTACAGTAATGAATGAAAGTGCAGAGTCTAGACTCATGAATTCTGGACCAAGAAAGTAGTTTAAAAACAGAAAGCAAATAGTTTAATAAGTAGCGAAAAAACATTTTTTATTATAATATTTAGTATAGTGATCAAAAAGGAAAATTTATTCATCGCTATCATTATCTTTATCATCATCATTCTGCTGTTTTGGTACATGTGCCACAAGTGCACCTCTTTTTCCGTGTTTTGGCATTTCACGAGACTTCTCTCTCATTCTTTTCCTCTTGAGCCATAAATCTCGGGCCTCTGAGTATATATGTAAACCTTCAAACGGGCTTCCAGTAAGTGGAACGTCGGCGTTGGCGTTTTTCCGAGCAATTTCTTGTTGATAAAGATCCAATTCAACAACTGTAGTATCAATGTTATTATTCTGTAAACTGCTGGCAGTTTCCTCACCATCACTATCATATTCTTCAGATTGATTAATCAGTCCTTTATCGTCCAAATCAAGCGGTTTATTTTCCATATCGCTGATGTCCGCATCATCATATTTAGAGAAATGCACAAATCCACCCCGAAAATAATAATCCTCACCACCCTTCTTGTCATTACCACTGCTCACCTCGGATTGAATGCCTGAGAATTGTGTGGGATCCTCCTCCTCTTTTAGAGCTGCTAATGCTTCCAAATTATGTTGGACAGCACGTTGGAATCTCGCAGCACGTCGCTTGGCCCTGCATTTCCAGATCCTGTAATATTCTTTCCGCCGTGGTACAAAATCAATCTCTCTTTGACTCGTGGCACTGTTAGTAATGCTTTCGCCTGTACCTGTAGCACTCGTCATGAGCTTCAAAAATGAGCTCCGACTTTGACGACGTCGCACACTAGTTATGAGAGAGTCGTATCTTTTAGCAGCCTCGTACTTCCAGCTGTAAACCAAGCTATTCGTGTCACGAGGTATAAACAACTCTGAATCTAAACCAAAATTTGCAAGTACCCAGTTATAAGGCATGGTTGATGAATATCTAGCTGGCCGTTGCCGCGTTTCCCCGTTAACTTTAAGGTAATCTTGATCTGGGCGACGGATCCAGCCGCCTCCACTATGCAGGGATTGCTCAATAAGTATTGACTGTGGGTCTTCAAAGACCTCAGGTAGTGTCGTGGGGAATTTCTCATAGCGCGCAAAATTTCCTGCCTTGTGATAGTGAGGAACGTGTACTCGCGCAGAAGGACTAACATATGGTAGTGGGGTCCGTGTCGACATGAGATTAATCCGTGACAATTTTGGAACGCTTAGAGGTTGACTAATTTGCCTTTGAATGTATTCAGTTTGAGAAAACGCATCTTCCCCCTCCGCGTCGAAATCCACTTCTCGGGGATCATCCACATCATTCATAAATAAAGCTTTGCATCTTTCAAACACATTTCCTACGTTTGCGTCTTCCTGTATCACTTTGATCCAATCGGCTCCGTTAAACTTTTGACCCCCTCGGTTATATCTACTATCATTGTGCATTTGCTGTCCCAATCCTGCCAGTACTCGGTCTATAGTTTGCATCAGCTTGTCGCGGGCTTGCTGAGGCATTTCTATTGCCGGTTCAACTATGGGAACGACGCCCTTCTTGCCTGCCGCCCGCCGCTGCTTATTTTCCTCCAATATTCGCTCGTGCACAAGCCGCTCAAAGACCGCATTGACTTCAAACAAAACAAGTTTCCTGGCGTGTTCTAGTGCTGTACGATTTCTCTCTTCATCCAAATGTTTGCCTCGCTCACTGCTAACTCGGTACTTCTCCACGTCTAAAGGCATAATACCACGTGCTAGGCGCTCAAATGGCATCTCCCGTGGGCTTGCCACGCTGGTATACCTAGTGGATCCACCGTGGCTTTGAACATTACTGGTGGTGCGCGATCCAAGGAACATGTAAAGTGGCATTGACCCCGAATCAGCCATGCCCTGTGCCGGTACCGCACCACTTGTGCTGTCAAAGGTCGGAAGTTGTCGTATATAACCACTGTCTAATCTAGCTTCATCACTGAGTTGAGCCGTATCTTCTGTCGCATATTCTAACGTTTCCCGACTTTTACAAGACTGCGGTCGCTTGATACCTCCAAACTGTGTATTGCCTTGAAGTACCGCAGAGGCATCTAAGTTACTGCCCCGCAACATCTCACTTGCCATACGTTTCCGCGTTTTCATTTGCTTGATAGCTTTGCTGTCGCCGTTTTCCAAGTTAAGCACATCTCGATATTCCGGTTTCAGCGGCCAGCCCGTCCAACCGGGCGGAGGGAACTGTGGCCATTCACGATGCATGAGATGAGCCGAATACAGATGTGAAACAAGATCGTGACGAAACTCATGTTCTAGGGGATTTAAAATGAATGATCCTGTCAATTTTGGATTGCTTCCGTGGACGGCTGATGGTCTAGGTTTATAAGTACCGTTGACAGTCCCCGGTACGCTCAATGAGTTGAATTGATCATAATTGGACTCCTCTTTTATTGTTGAAGGTATTTGCGTCTGTGGCGGTATGTCTTCATCTGGTTCCATCTCAGTCATCACCGGCGAAGGTGATGTTCCTCCGTTCTCTTCCTCGCGCTCTTCATCGTCCGAAATAGGCGCAATAACAGGGTGATCTCGATAATATGGTTCTTCAAGTACTTCGGCACCACTGTCAATACGATCCCACTGACTTAATTCTTCGTCAGAATCAACATCAAAATCCATCGTGGAGTGAATCTGGAGGGGAAAAAATGGAAGTGGAAGTTGGAAATTTTTTTGGGAGTTTTCCGGGAGAGAGTGGTAATGGTATTGTGATTTTCAACATTTCGCGCCATAAGGCCCAGCGTTTGAACACATTGAAAACTGTACAGAGTTTGTATGAATGGTTAAAAGATTAACAGGCTAAAAGTCAAATACTCAAATCCTTACTAGTTGAATAAATTGACAAAGTAATTTGTGCGTTTGACGCACGAGAAACCAAAGTTTAAATGGAAGCAGAAGTTCTTTGAATTCATACTATTTGAAGTAAGAATATTGTAAATAATGCCAGTGAAATTGAGGAAAATTCATTAAAATTATATAAGAAGTATACAGGAGGGGGATTGTAACTGTCTAGGTGACTAGCAAATGTTTATACTAAATTAGCTAAGACTAATTGATGAAAGATAGACGGGACATGTTTGCCAGAAGGCTGTCCATCTATCTAGCCAGGTTCAGGGCTGATGGAAATTATCAGAAAGGCCGAGGGGAAGCCTTTAGAGAAATGAGTGATTAATGGGAAGAAGATATGGAAAGAGATGAGCGTGTGATAAATAGTTCAAGTTTTGATAGTGAGGTGGAGAATAACTCTTCTCTCGAAGATTGAGTCGCTACTGTGACTTTCAGACCCCAAATTGCTATATATTAAATTTGAGAAAAAATTATTGATGTAATGTTTGTCCTTCAGACAAGAAAGCTCTACTGGATTAGTGTCTCTAAGTCAAGGATGGCTTTTTTTGTGCAACTGGTTTGCGGGCTCTTTTCCAACAAGGTCATACTGGGGGCGAAACTGACCATACTAGAGAATCCGAGAAGACAGACTTGTGCCATTTATTTTTAAAATGTCTTTAAAGAGCCATTCGGGCTATTGGGGTATGAAAAATTAGAACTCCATTTTGCACCATGCCTTAATGTTGGAGATATTTGCACATCTAACTAGCTTACTTGTTTGCCGTAACAAGTATGGCATGAGTTTTTGACAGTATCAGCGGTTTTTTCATTGCTGAGATGGGGAAAGCACCGTTGACTGGAAACTAATTTGTCAGTTTTTAATTATGATCGTGAACACCGTTCCAAATCCCAGCTCAAATAATAAAGCCAAATATTGATTTCTTGTTATTGTTGAATTTTTTTACTTCTCAGTAATAACCACTAATGATGGCGTTCCTGTATTCTTACTCTTAGTTATGTTAGATCTATCATCACTCTTTGATTTCAATAAAAACTTTTGAATTGCTCCAACCGCATGTTTGCAAGCCCAAGATTAAAAGCATGATCTAGTATTCCATGAATTTGGGCCCACAAGGGTTTTACTAGCATTCATATGAACTCAAATAATACTTTTTGATTTTTCGTTTGTACTTCAATTAACAATTAACCAGTTATGGCGTTTAAACTCTTAAAAACTCCTAAAAAACTCGACCAAGATGGTTTCTAATTGTTTCTGCAGGTTTTTTTGGTTCAACGGTTTATGATATTAACTAGCTTTTGAAACTAATTTCATTGGTTATTTGATAACCCAAGTTGTTCAATGAGAAGGTTGAATGGAAAGAGCATAGTGGTCAACTGTCATTTCGATAACTGGAAATAATGATTATCATCCGGTCACTGTATTATTTTGCAAATGCAAGGTTCACATTAATTTTCCCTGTGAAACACCCAGCATGGATCTATCCACACACAGCTAGGATACAATCCAATTTGACTGATACTAAGCAAACTGAGCCTGCGGGTATCCAACGATAGTATCTTGAATTTAATGACTAAATCTTTGTTTTCTAAAGATCTCGTGATTGTTTAAATCTCTACTTCATCAGGGCACCCTGAAACAGATATAAAAACCCAAGTCAGTAAACAGACTTTGCCATTTAAATATCAAAAAGCCTGTTTATTCTGCATTGATGAATTAAAGCGATGAGATAAATACCAAAGAAAAAAATACTGCAAAGCATTAATAGTTATCAGTAAGTCAAGAATGACGTTAGAAATAAGCATCTTAGCCAAATATAATGATGTGAAAAGAAGATTTTTAGACAGTTGTTACTTTTGATTTGCCAAAAAGTTTAGATGGTTGATCAAAGTAATGAGAAATAAGCTGACATTCTGGAGAAAAACTTTTGTAATGCTTGAGTTAAAATGTAATTATCTTCTTTGCCTTTTTCTCGGCCCAGTTTAGAATCAATTAAAGCTGAGCACAGGTGGATTTTGCGCTTATAAAAAGGGTCAGAGGAACTGTAAGTTTTTTTTATTGCACATTTATCTTTTGGAATTTTGTATATAAACCCAGGAAAATCAAGACTTGAACGAAAGTGGACATGAAACGGAAAGAGATGAGTTGAAAACTGGATATTAAATTTATTGAAGACTTTGATTATAATTACTTATAAAAAAACTGGTTCGCTTCAATTCAAGACGCTGGCCGCACAACTAAAAGCAAAATCCTGCCAAATTAAGTACAGTGGCAATTCTTAAAATGACAAATGTGATTTGTTTTATTACATTTGGCAGGTTTCGATTGCACGTTGGAGATCTAGAATGACAGAGTAAGCTGTGACATTACATCCTTTAAATTAAAGCCAAATACAAGATTCATCACGTTTAGATGAAATATTTTAATTGCGAGTTAAAATCTATAAATTTTTATTGAAGCATATGCTGCCGAAATAGTACAATCCCCTCATGACTAGGCATGTTTTTTTTGTTTTTTTGGGTTTCATCAGTAGTCGATTTCAAAAACTAGAATATCAAGGTGACTTAAAAAATCATGAAAACTGGAGCATTTGACAAATTCCAACTGCAATAAAGTGAAAATTGTTTAAAATTTTGAAAATGAGATTTAATTTTCTTACCAATACTGCAATGCTTGAAAATAAATGTCATCTTTTTGGAACTCTGATAATACCAGATGTCACTAATTTGTTTGCATGTCAAGCTCACTATGCCAGTCTTTATAAGCTTTATAAATATAATTCTTGATTAAATTTAAAGTGCGACATCTATAAGTCAATACAAACCATGATGAAAAAATATCAAAGTCAGGACGTCATTTCCAACGGAGATTGTACTTTAAATCTTGTTTATAAAGTGGCCATATGTTTTGCAAAAAAGCTCAAGTAAACTTTGAGTTGATTTACTACCAGTTTAGGACTACTATTAAGGGACTAGGAGCTTATAACCTTGTAGCATGTTGTTGATGCACAAATTTGTGAATGATTTTCTAGTTTATTTTCTCTTTTGCATATAAAGAGAACTAGTTATATTTTTTTATTTTTACAGAAAAAAAGACATAATAACGCCCAGTGAGGCGTAAACCTTTTCTCTCCAGTTTTTTTTTTCTTTATTTCTTGCTTGTTATCGATGAATCAAAACCTTCAATGGGATAAACTCATAGAACCTAAAGAGATAGTTCCATCTGCTGTAGACGAAAGTCTAAATATCTGATTCATTTCATAAAACACATCATTTTGAGTTCAAAAGGGATGGCAATGTAACGTTTGTAGGGATTGCAAAATAGGCTCCCTGGTTTCCAAAAGTGTCTAAAAGTTTTATGAGTACATTTTAAGAAAAATAGGACCCCAAATGACAGGCAGAATGACAGGACTATTTTTCACAACACGTAGGAGTTGAAGCAGTATTTCTACATTGTTTCACGACATTGTCATGAATAAAACCTCAACAGCCAGGATTCATTGAATCTCCGATTTCTTGTTAATGCTAATTATGACACAGAAACTTTTGCTGAGCGTTCATCATCTGACCCAGTATTTCGCAGTGCAGCTTTTTATGTGCACAAAACTCACTATTGCAAAAATGTTTTGGATTTTTTTTATATATATTGAAATATATAAATGTAATTTTTTTTTCCCCCGATATCTCCAAAAACGAACTGATAGTTTCTGGCTGCCAAAGTGGCTCCGAGTGCTTCAGGGATTCTTTGAGTGCATTATGGAGATTTTGGGCCACGGGAGCATGTTTCTTTATACTCCCTTGAAATTCCGACGGGTTGAGAGCATCTGAAATGGTGACAAAGTTGACCGTTTAAAGTTACCTCGGTGACTTGAGCTTATAGCATGCCAAACTAGTGCTATTACTTTAGATGGACAGGCTAGATCCATCGTGAGATCCAGATTTGCTTTAAATTCAAACCAGTTTAGAGGACAGAGAGTCCCTGTTGAGATCCTTAAGCGGCCCTTGCCTATTAGAAAGAGAAACACAGAGTTGGTAACCTGTTAGTAGCTCGTCGAGGGATTAGACCGGGCGTAGAGTCGTAGAATATTACCTTGACCACTCGTCCCTTGGTGAAACGTACATTAGCCAAGTCTCAAGTCTGGCAGATGCGCTTGATATTATCACAAAACCGGTGCTGTTGAGCAGCATGGAGGGAGCAGCGCACCTTAGTTTGGGATGAGCCTGGGAAAAAAAAAGGCTTTTGAGCGAGTGGACAGCGGGTGGAACAATCTGTGGTCCACCATGACGACACGGCTTGTTTCAGAGTGTATGCTTTCCATGCAAAGGACGAGGTTTGCATTCACTTGTTCTTGTGGTCTATATGGCGAACTCAAAAGGTTTTTTTTTTTTGAAATCATCAGAAGGATTAGTGGCTTTGGTCAATTTGGAAGACGGTGAGTGGCGGTGAAAAAGGACGAAAAGTGAATTAAACTCAGGGTTCCTTTTGATTTCATCTTGATGGAGTGTCTGATGCGGCTACGGTGTCGTTGACAAGTTGACCGTCGAGACCCCTTGAGTGTACCTAGTGCCTTTCTACGTACACTTGTACTTTTTTTTTGTTTTTCCCACCACGGTGGAAAGGGCCACCCTTGTCCCTGTCGAGAGTTGGTGACGGTGTTGGTTGGTGTCGGCGTTGGACGGTGTCGGTGTTGGTGACACTCATCTCGCGTCCCTCGCGTCCCCATCCCCCCGCATGCATGACATGTCACCAAGCACGAAATTATTCAGTAAACAAAAATGTGTGTTTTTCGATCGATTGACTGCTTCAAGTGCATGGGGGTTGCCAGGCAGGCTGTTGCGACTTCCGTGAGAAACAGAGTGGTCAAAGGCTGATGAAATGTTGATGAAGTGGTAACGAGTTGTCAATGTTGATGAAGTGGTAACGAGTTGTCAATGTTGATGAAGTGGTATATAGTTGTCAATGTTGGTGATGAAATATTGGCAAGATGTTGATGTTGATGCTCAACTTGATGCTCACGTTCAACGACACTACCGCCTGCACTCAGTTCAACACTCGCAATCACTTCATCAACAGCGTCTCCCGTTCTTCTCTTGGTAGGCTGTTGATCATCTCCATATGGGCTTCCGCCAGATGGACGGATGGGAGTGGCGCACTTGAACAGGAATCACACAGACACTTGTAATTTTGCTAGATACACTGCAACCCTATCAGTCATTCCTAGTCACTCAGCATTGCCATTTCCACCAAAAATTATACCCACGCTCAACGTGCCTGGCATCTCTGATATCGCTGATATCCTAAATGTATGCCACAACTCTGTCTTCAGAACCCTAACCCTCGGGAAAATGCCAGCAACTTGTTCTTCTCTGCCACCGCTCATTGCCACTTCCACCGCACTTTCAGTATGGTAAGAACCAGCTTTGTGACCCCTCACCGCCTGCTAACAGTCAAAATAGTCTACTCCATTACCCACCAGCACTACAAATGCATCAATTGAACATCCTACTACGCTGCTTGAGCGTTTAAGACAGAGTTCACACCCTGTAGCCCTCGTTTTTTTTCTGGCATTTCGTTTAGGTGAGATCCAGCTCCAACATTTGAAACTTTTCACTGCTGACCTTCTATAGGCGCCCTATTGACATACTTGTTTGGTCTGCTTTTCACGTCCAACTTTGTTCTTATTTTTGTGCTTGTCATCCTGCTGCTTGCAGCAGACTTTTGGAACGTCAAAAATGTGTCTGGACGGCTGCTTGTCGGCCTTCGTTGGTGGAACGAAACAAACAGCGATGGAACCAGTATCTGGGTTTTTGAAACCGCAGATCCTCAACGCTACATCAATCCCATTGATTCAAAAGTCTTTTGGCTCTTTTCCTACGCCACTCCTGCCCTTTGGCTTGGTCTTGCGCTGCTCGCAATCCTCAAGTTTGAGTTTCTCTGGCTCCTGCTTGTTATTGTCGCTCTCTTGCTAACGGTCACAAATGCTCTTGCCTTTAGCCGGTGTGACAAGTTTGGCAGAGCGTCCAATGTCATGGGCAGCGTTGTGGGATCGGGCCTGTTTAGTCGTGTGTTTGGAGGTCTTGCTGGGCGGTTTTTTCGATAGATGTAATGCGAATCAATTGGAGTTTTATCTATTCCAAGAGGCCAATAGCTCAAGAGTTTAAGGCGTAGACGGTTGCAACTGCGTAGAACTGGTGTTGCTGTTGCCATAAACATGGACATTATCATTGCTGTAGCTGTGACCGTGGCAGTGACCGTGGCAGTGACCGTGTCTATGACCGTGTCTATGATCGTGTCAGTGACCATGACGGTTACCACCATAGTCACCATGGTCACCGTGATTACCGTGATCACTGTCATTGGCTTTTTGTATACATTTCACCATGAACACCGACTCAGGGACCGGTGGAAACAAAAACTGGGACTTTTTGGTGGATCTCAGCAATTGACCAATCACAGTCCCGAATCTTTTCTACGGTGCCCGTTATTATCTTCGCTTGCATTTACACGCACAGGAAAACATTTTCTTTTCTTTTTTTCCGAGGAGAAATCCAGAATTGCAGGGGGAAAAATAAAAAAAAGAAATGTTTTTTAATTTTCAATTCCAAACTTTTGGTTTGGTTTTATTTTCACTACAGTTCGTTTGTGACACACAGTCTATGTTGCGTGCCTGCTCATTTTTAAAAAATCAAAAAGTCATTACCCGGACTTTGATTACATTATTGCTTATTATTTACGCTTTTTTTTTGTTTTCTTTTTACACTTACTACAACATTTCTTTTGTTATACGCTCACGACCATTACAACCCAAATGTGATGCAAATATATATATCTTGATTTCTGACTTTTTTTTAAAAAATTCTTTATTTCTCTCCTTCTTTATCTTTCTCTTCGTCCTTTTTTTTATTTCTTCATCTTTCCCTTATTCTTAAGCACTTGACATATAAATTTATACTCTTTTTTCTGACAATTATTCTCTTGACCAGAGAATTCCATTCATATATATATACATATATACAATCATGCTAATATCATGAAAACAGAAGATAATCATCCCTCTCCACAGTCTGCCACCTGTATATTGGCGCCTTCATTATCTAAATCTTCTCCAGACGATACTTGCTCTTCCGAAGATTTTAATCCCCTAAACGGTATTGACTTTACCGAGTCCTGGATTGATCCCGAAAACTTGTATTTGGAGTATGTTTCTTTATCTCGCCTAGACTCTATTTGCTAACTTTATTTTAGAAACCAAAGTCATTATGTCTCGTTTGACTCTTACCAATTAGTCCCCCAAGCATTACCAATGCAAAATTATTCCCTGGAACCTCATCTGGAGTCTTTGGCCCAACAGCATCATCAGCAACTTTATCAAGTACCTCACCAGCAGTCTCACCAACAGTCTCTTCGATCGCCTCAAGAGCAACCTCCTCACCAGCCCCACCAGCAGTCTCTTCGACAGCCTCAACAACAAACTCTTCAGGCACCTTTTGAGGACCCTCACAATGAGCTCCCCGTCGAATCTTTTACCCACGAGTTTAGTCAAGAATCCGTTTCTTGCAGAAATACTATTACCATCACGTCTAGTTATACCCCTCCCGCCGACCATTCTCATTGCCTTCAGTTCTACCCATCAGTGACTGAAACTCCAGTTTTTGACTCTAAAATGCGACCAACCAGTATCGGACTTTCTGGAACCCTCTCTGGCCAATTTTCCCTTAGTCCAACAGCCTCTGGGTCTTCTTTTTCAGAGGACCCCGCCTCCGAAATGTTGTCAACGCCGGATCCGAAGCCAACTTCACCCATTTCTCCAGCAAAGTCCACACCAGTTGCTCCCGACTTGTTTAACATTTCACCCACAAACTCGGATCATTCCTCCTTGCACGCTTCTCATCCTCAGCTGGAACTCACGTTCTACCGTCGCAACCTGTTTCAAATCTCTTGCGTCGTTGCAAACGCCAGTAATGCTGTTTATGCCGGACCCGACACCTCCCAACTCTCTCGTATCATTGGCCTGTCTATGGAAGTCTCAGTTTCCGGAACTGACGAAACAAAGAAGCCAAAGTTGCTTTATACTCCACCAAAGCCCGACGCAAACAAACAGGAGCAGCAGCCCGCAGTTAAGCCCCTCTGGCCTAAGGACTCTGCACACGAAGTGGTTGACTGGAAACGGCTCCAGTTCCGCTCAGCAACTACTCATAACGGCCGTCGCCGGCTTCAAAACTACTTTGCCCTCACTGTTGCTGTTTTCGCCGAGCTGGACAATCGTCAGAGAGTCCGACTGGTGTTTGCCCGGTCTCGTCCTATCGTCGTGCGAGGGCGTAACCCACTGTTCTATCGCAACCGTCAAACTATTGCCATATCAGAGTCTTCACGGCCGTTACATTCTCTAGCATCCGTCAAAGAAGAGCGCAAGTCCCCAACGCCTTCTGACGATGACGACAGTGACGATCAGCGCAAAGCGGGACCCATGCCTACCAAGAAACTCAAGGTCGATGACAATGACGAAGGGCTCTACGAGTACATCCCCATGCCTATCAACTATTACCAGCCTCCTGTAGAAGTTGTGTATAGGCCTCACGCTATTACCCACAGTGTTATCCCACCCATGAAGCGGACATACACCGCTATTGCCTAGCTCATTTATCTTTCACATTTTGCTTTATTGTTTGCTTTTCTTGACGTGTCTACGATGTATATTTATTTGCCAGTATCGGCCTTGTTTATTTATTAGCTTTAATTTTGATTAATTTTGATTCTCAATTTCTCAGGGATGGACTTATCCAATGGCGCCTGTACATGCGCGATGCAGGAGCAATACAGGAACCAGCATAAAGTGATAATTTTCACAAAGGGTCAAGAGATGCAAATGAGGGATATTGAGGGATGCTAACCATCGTCATGACCAAAAAAAAACAACAACGAAAAAAGGCCGTTTAATGAGTGCTCAATCTCGGTCGTGTTCAGGTGGAGATAGAGCAGGAACAGGCACTAAACATGTATCACTAATCTGTAACAGCCAAAAAAAAGTAGTAACGCTTCGGCTCTACCTTGTCTTGTCTAGGATTTTTGTCTTTTCCAAGTTTCGTGGGAAGGTAGAAATCAAATGTTGAAATGGTAATTGAAAGTGATTTTAAATTTTAGTGCCAGCAATCCTGTGAAGCCTTTAAAGGGCAATTTCTATACAAACATTGTAGCTGATTTCAAGTCTTTTGTTTGATATAGCTGGAGTCAAGTGTTATTTGATTGAATCAGAAGAGTGCCAAAACCAAACTAATTACCCCAGATTTCATTTGCCAATTTTTAAACCAAGTCTGACAACATTTTTCTTCAAAAACTTGGAGGTTGCATCTCTTTAATCAACCAGAACATCATGCTAAACCCAGTACTACATTTGTTCTTCTTTTTGGAGAAACGTTTCAAGTCCAACCGACTCTTTACTGTCAAAGCTCGAAAAGCCAAGCACAAGATTCATGCTAAAAAAACAACAACAACCTCTCCGCCAATTTTGGAAATAGAAACCAGCAGCAACCTTGAAGAGTTTCGAAATTGGAATGGTGAAAATCCCAGTTAGGCAAGGTCATCATCATCGTCAGCGTGGAATTTAGCAATGGCTCAAGAGAAACACGCCAACCTCTTTTCCTTGGCCCAAATTAAGAATAATCCTTTGTAATTTATCATTTCAGTATAATAAATATAGAACCTTTACAATAAATCAAAATTGTCACAAACCTTGGTGGAAAGGTAGTATTCTTTTCAATTGCATCATCATGTTGACATTGTAAACATTATTTGCCTCCTTCATTATAAATAACTGTTTTTTTTTAGATAAGAGTATTTTAAATGGGACAGTAAACTGATATACTATCATTATAAATAACTGAAATTCAATTCAAAATAGAAAAGGCATAATGTATAGAGTTCAAGACAGTTTGAACCAGGAGTTCTGAAGCCCATCTATTGCCGAGATGTTCTGTAAATAGTAATAAAATGAACAGACTCCGGAATAAAGAGCAGATAGCACTACATTTCACATCATCGTAGTAGATTGACCAGAAGGTGCTTGTTTAGAAAGGTCTCATTGGAGCTGTCAAAATGAATAAACAAGGAAAACTTAATGGCCTAGTTTGGTTAATCTCTTCGTCTAATCAACCAAAACAAGCAAACAAAGTGATAATCTATCACCGTTATTGTGATTTACAAGTACTTATTAAGCTATTTAGACTTAAGGAAAAAGGGCCAGGCTGAGGTTTTGAGATTAACAGAAAACACCTTTCACTGTGAGGAGGACATCACGAAACTCCACACGCTTCATGTTAATACAGTGGCTGTAAACAAGGAAAAAAAGGAAAAAAAAGACAAAAAAGAAAAAAAAAGAGACGAATGTAGGTGGTTCTATGTTCCAGTATGACAAAAGCAAATGTTTGCTACTAAGAACGATAATCATGGCCATTGCGCTCACTCCTTGAAAACCGTAAAAGCTTAAAACATCTGAAAAAGTAACACAAGAGTTGGAAATGAGGTCCAATAGATCAAGCCGAATTCATTTCAATCGTCGTCATCAAATGGAGCAATAGAACATGAATGGTGTACGGCTTCATTGTATCTCATTTTCGCGTGCAGAGCGATATTGCGTCTTTTGATATCTTAACAGTTTGAATTCAGGGCTCATTAGTCCAAACTTGAGGTGTTTTGCTTCAATGCGGTATTGTTTCTTTCGTTTCAATCTTCCTTAATAATCAGAATTCAGTATCGGAACAACTCCTCAATAACTCCAACTTGCATCCACGTGAAGACATAAAAAGGGAGGCTTTGATACCCTTTAGTTCCCATTCAACCAAAAGCTTCAGGATTCAGTTCAGTTCAAGCCCAGCAGATGGAGGATTAATTGAACTGCGTTGGAATTCATGAAAATATATGCGCAAAGCACATTTTGGGAAGATAAGCATAAAAAGATTCTTGAACCAGCCTAGGTCTAAAAAACAAATTGTAAATCAAGTACAAAAAGAGCATTTTTAATGCTCACGGCATATATTAGGTCTTTTAGAGAAAATTTGGGATAATACTGTAAATTATTCCCTATACAGATGTATGACCTATCGTGACGATTAGAAAGATGGCCCTAAGCACTCCTCTCCTCATAAATTATGCATCATACAACTCCAGAAGTAATGCTAATAAGTCTACAATCTAAGGCAGATATACCGAATAAAGCACAGACAATAAGTTACAAAAATTAAACTGTATTCTTGTTCAAAAGCAACAAATTTCCGGTCTGAATCCACTGTGGTTAGACGATTCTTTTTATTTTATGCCCAACATTGCACAGCAGGACCCGTTTTTTTTTTGTGCGTGAGAGCGCAAACTACATTATGATACTGCACATGATGATGAAAGTAAACAGTGTAAGCTGGCTTCGGCTGAACATTAATACCTTTTCTAACCTCTTTTAATCGTAATGGTACTCGGAGATGAGGTAAATCTGCGGCCGACTATTGTCAAGACCAAAACCGTCTTTGTAATGGGATATTGCCCAAACACAACTGCAGAACAAATCATCTTTACCCCATTGAGAATTTATTCTCAATCAACTACTAAATGTTCTAATTAAATATAAAATATAATCAACGTTCTTTAAAGTTCAATTATAAATTACTTCAAAAAAATGAGCAGCAATATCTTATTACCTAGGCACGTACTATTCTTGTATAAATACCTTCAATCCCTTGAGTCAGTGCACCATGCTAGCGTTAAACTACAGTTGTATTAGGCTATTCGCCTAGTTTCGGCTCAGCATGATTGCATTTAGAATATGAGAAAAAAAAGCTGTTTTATTATTATTTCATATACATTTTATTTCCTCTTCTTCTTCAGGGACCAAATGCACGTTTTAAGGGGAAATACAGATGCTTAAAGTCCGTTGAGTCGGGTCGTGGTTGCTTTTTAGTCTTAGTTTTCCAAAACAAAAATTACAAATTTGGAATAAGAAGCAAGCGAGCAGAATGCAGCCTTACAAACCGGCATAATTCCTATACTATATAGTACTTTTAAAGCTGCTAACCAGCTATGGTGTATAATGTATATTTATGGATACTATAGATTAGGTCTCACCAGCTCACTACATTATTTCCATGTTTGGGACACAAATGTATTTTGTCTATAAAGCTATGAACGGTGAGAACTGCCGCCTGTGGTCATCTTTGCCTAAACGTCTCCAAGCGTATTATAAAACTTTTGAAATTATTTCAGAAGGAAGATAAGTACTTCTTTTGTTACCGGACAGAGCATGAAGAAGTTTGCAGCCCTGAGATAAATACTGTATGCCGCTGCGATTTTAAGTCATGATTTTTCAGATTTAAAATTTACCATATATGGTCTGTAAGTCATGGTAGCGACAATTACATTTTCCTCTCATTTTACTATGTTTGGCTCATATGTTTGTTTCCAATTTGAATGCTGAAAAAACTCACAATATCTTTCTCTGTTTCTTTTTCGGTATCACTTTTATCCATTAATTCAAAGTGAACAGGCTCTTCAATATCTAGGTAGTTACTCTTTATCTAGTCAGATAAAATGAATTTCTCTAACAACTATATCTGTTTTATATTTCATTTTAGTTCGCAAAACATTAAATGACTTTTCAGAGTCGACATAAAATGAGGCCACCGGGTAAAAGTATAAGGGGGTGAAGTTGAGTTTTAAGAAAGCGTACTTATGTTTTTTCAATGGACATGTCATTTAAATGTTCCAACGGGTCGGGGGAGCAACGAGGGTGCTGCGAACGTTCACATCGTAGTATTCAACTATCCCAGATTCATCGGTCGAGTAGTCAGCTCGCATTAGCTTGCCTGGTTCATTCTCTCCTGCAAATGGGCTTAGAATAGACTGTTACATTGGCAATCTTGAACTTCCTGATGAGCATATTGCGAATTGTCTTGTGACGCCCGTGGCTTATGCCACCCATTGTATCAATCAAAAAGCTGTCTTCGTGGTTGAAATAAATGGCTTGTGGCATGCTTTGCACAATTTTCTTGTAAATGTGCCTGGCTAAGGCCCCATAGGATGATGCAGTAAAAATCGGCGGCATAACTGAAGTGTGAATGGACTTTAGTATGATATATTCTATGTGTAAAAGAGACTCGCTTCTATAGTTGGTATAGTTAGTAACCCCATATATTTTTAACCTCTAATGGTTTGAGACTAAACAACTGTGTCAATAATTGCTTCGTCTATGGGTTGGTTGTACATTCTAGGATTTGATTTGTTGCCCTGCATCTAACCACCTGCTCCGGAAATTCAAAACGCCAAACACTGCCAAAATAAACACAATACCTAAATGACAATAAGGTCTTTACGAGTTTGAAAGGTATTCCTTAGTCTAACTTTTTAACGCTGAAAACAGAATAAAATTCGGCCAAGTCGCACTCTGTGATGCACCATGATATTAAGAATTGATTTCAAATGTATACGTACACTAACCAGCTTAAGTATTTTGTTGCCCATAGATATTTTCTCTTATACTATTATATTTATAACCTAAATTTGGGCCTTTATGGATCACATTTCACACCAGACCTTTTACCAAGAACATCTAATAAGATGAAGCAAGGTACCACTTTTCAACTAAATAAATATAAATTAGTAGAAAGTATTGTAATAAAATTACTACTTGACAATAGTTCTATTTATAGTAATAGTTGATTATCAGGTTTTATAGATACCGATGGTAGTTTTAATATAAATAATGCTTTCTTAAATTTAATATATAGCAATTATAGTCTAAAAGTCACAGTAGCAACTTGATCTTCGAGGAAGAGTTATTCTCCACATCACTATCAAAACTTGAACTATTTATCACACGCTCATCACCTTCCATATTTTCTTCCCATTAATGACACGTTCCTCTGAAGGTTTCTTCTCTGTCTTTTAAATAATTTTTATTGACCCTGAACCTGGCTACATAGATGAATAGTTTTTTGGCAAACACATTCCTCCTATCTCCCATTAATTTTGGCATACTCAAATCATTTACAGACTGCTTTTGAAACAACCAACCGGATAGAAGCATCGAAGAATGAAGCTTTTTCTAGAAGAATTAACGCTTTTCGTTGTACTTGTCGGTAAGCAGTTTCGTACTTTTGGTCAAAGAGGTTCGGCAAAATGATCACATTATTGAGGGCATGAATTATACTTGTTTCAAACAACTGACTGACAAAGGGCTATTGCCTGGGCAGTCAGGACACTAACTTAAAACTCGAAGTTCAATTCTTTCAGTGTTGACAAATTTATTTAAAGGTTTGTGAATAAAATCGAGGAAGCTTCGAAGGTCGCTCTAAACAAGAGGGACCAGTACAAGACAAAGAAACAGCTCAACCAAGCAGTTGAAAAATTATTAAAAATGCTGAAAAAATGCTTGAGCAAATCCACCTTTAGGATCAGAATTGTAAGACGAAGTAAGCGTTGGTGGAAACCAAGGGCGAGAATGGCAAAGAAGCGCCGTGATGAAATCCGCCAAAAGGCAAAGAGAGATCCCTCCCCGGATGCGATCAGAATCGCTCAAGAAGCTGAACGTGAATATCTCCAAGTGCTGACAGAAGAAAAGCAGAAATGCTGGAATGAATTCCTAAGTACAAGGGACGGCAGTAATATTTGGAGGGTCCTACCTTATGTCAAGGGAAGCAAATCGAGTGGTTTAATCTCGGGACTGTCGCGGGAAGATGGCACAAAGGCTAATACATTTGAGGAAGTAGTGGATACCCTCTTCAAGGAGCTGTTTAAGCCAGCACCAAAATCTGACAAAAGACGTGAAAAGTGCAGCGATGATGATAGATGGCCGCGCCTCGCATCAAAAGAACTGGAAGAAGCAATAAG
>JAKVQY010000219.1:0-20400 GCA_030463045.1 Geotrichum macrosporum
TTGAAGATTGAGTTGCTACCGTTACAGAGTATATTTGGAATAACTTAAATTTGAGAGGATATCATTATTGTCGTCTTTAAGTTACATTGGCGACTCAGTATTCTAGAAATAATTCTTTGTCAAATTTAATATATAGCAATTATAGTCTGAAAGTCCTAGTAGCGACTCAATCTCGAGAGAAGAGTTATTCTCCATCTCACTATCAAAACTTGAACTATTTATCACACACTCATCTCTTTCCATATCTTTTTCCCATTCATCACTCATTTCTCTAAAGGCTTCCTCTCGGCCTTTCTGATAATGTCCATCGTTTAATTAATTGACTTTTTTAGTTTAAATATGCTTAAAACTTTGTTTTCTCAAGTGCTTATAACCGACCTCCAGAAAGAGTTTACCTACCTTATTATCAAAAAAAATTGGTTTTCGTTTAAAATCTTTACAGGGAACATTCCCTAAATTTAACATTAGTGATTTTTTAAAATTAATGTGACTTTGTGATGGTTATTTACGTTAGATTAAAATGTCCTGGCCTTTCAGGATTTCAAGTTCTAGCAGCCTCAACAGTTCTTGAACACTCCTAGTCATCCTGAGTTAAATATTAGATGTTACTATATTAATAGTACTTTCTCGAATTCAATATATATCAAATATAGTCTGAAAATTAACAGTTTCTCGGTTTCCGTCACATCACTTTCAACTAGGTTCCAGTGTTAGGCCAACATCTCGCCTGCTATGTTATTTATATATATTTGCGACGCTCTAGTGGATGTCGCGTCATGGAAGCTTAGCACCATCAATCTACTCATACTTGGCCCATTCAATCTCCAGCTTCTTTAAAATCCTGTTATCTTCTTGGAACGACCCGGAAGCTGCCAAACTTCTCAGTTGACCTGCGTATGAATCACCGATCACAGCGTCCCTTGTCAGCCATCCATCGTTGAGATAGCCACCCTGAGGCCCCAACGCCCCTTTTGCCATAGTGTCACTCCACATGTGGGAAGAAGCCATTGTTTGAAGAAACTTAGCCTGAGTCAAGTGCATCTGTTGGTTTTCCCTAAGTTTAGACATTTGCGGCATGATGCGCTCGTAAGCGTCACGCCTCTCATAAGCTTGCTGATTGAATTGACTTAAGCTATTGTTTTCACATGCCTGTTGCCAAAGCTTGCGCATGCGTGGGGAATACATTTCACAACACCAGTCTTCGGCCCTAAGCTTGCCATTTAGATCAAAGGAAGATATAAAAGGGCTAGCACGACCGACGGCTTCGTAGCATTCAGGACACATTACACAGCAATCTGAAAACCCATACCAGGGTCTATCTCTAGCCGTTACAGCCCCAGGACATGGAGGGATGTTTGAAAATCGCCTAACATAATCTCTAAGTACTTGAAATACACCGACTTGAATGACCTCAAGGTACTTGCTGATTAACATCAGGATGCGAGGTTGAGTTACGTGGAAATCGCATGTTCGTGGTTCACTCGGATTTCGCGGAGCGCGTTGCAGGAAATGGCCAATTTGGAATGCCTCAAAAAAGCCTGAATAACAGGCTGGGCAAACATCAAAGTTAGTAGTCGACGTATCTAATGTATACCAAATGGGAGAAGTAAATCCCTCTGCAATACAGTCAGGGCTAGTGTTTATTGCCTTTGCACAGTGTCGCCAGCGTGCAACTTGTTTATTTCCAATTAGCTCTGCCCACGCTGTTTTTACTGCCAGGCGCGAGAATTGGCACTTGGTCTGGCTGTGCCCTCGAATAGGAATTTCTCTAGATGGAATAAGTTCAAACTCGCCTGAGAAATCACTCCTATCAACATTGTCTAGAAAACAAGAATGGCAAATGTAAAATCCAAGCTCTCTGCTTTGGAGTCGATACCATGGCTGCATGGTCATTACTTGAGCGGCAGGGGAGCACGGCTGAGCTTCCATCCGCATTTGAACAGCTTGGACAAATTGAGACCATGAATTAGAGCGAGCGTAAATTGGAATCATTCTAGGAATGAACTTGAGAGAAAGGTCACATATCCAGTTTTGAGAAGGCGGGTGAATTTGTGCAAAGACCTTTAGATGATTGGCAAAGCTATTGAACGCAAAATTCTCTTCATAGCATGCCTCACAGACTATAAATCCAGCTGGGATACCATTCACGGAATGATACCATTTAAATTCATCATATCCAGTTACTGGCTTATCCTGTTTACAGTTCTTGATTGCGCATCGGCGCACAAAGTAATTGCAAAGATCTTGAAGAGATCCAGTATTAATTGCATGTGGCCAAAGGCTCTCAGTTACACGAGGGACATTGAAAAGACAAATCGCGTCAGCTAATGGTTTGGCATCGCGCTTGAACTCAGAAACGAATCGAGAAGGCTGAATGTACATGGCATAGCAGGCAGAACAAATTGGGAAGCCAGGAATATTTTTGGCGCGATACGAAAAGGTCTTGAATGGAAGGGGATTTTGTTCTTGACAATAATTGATGGAAGTGTTTTGAGGCCCGGTAGCACGAACAGTACTATTACGTGTGACAATTGAATCCTGCGCAACAGAATTGGATGGCCCATAACCGCTGGGATGAGCAGGAATTGAAGAATCATAACCAGTATATTCTGCATTCTGTGGAAGACTTGCAGAACAAGCAAGTGATTGAGGAGGAGCCGGTCCTGAATTAGAAGAGGGCGTAACACTGCTAGATAAATTAGAAACTAAGGATCCCACTACGCTTGAAGCTGAGGCCAAACCACCACTAGGAGTGTAATTCTCACTCAATTGAACCCTACCGAGTTGGTCTTCAAGTGCTGAGACAGCCGTGTTTGATCCACCAACAGGCCTCCTTTGAGGTCGGGGAACTGAGGGAGTCGGAGGTGACGCCACTGCCGACTGTAACGGGGGATTTCCCTGAGCCTCCCGTGGTCGAGTATGATGAGGTATCGGTGGTGGTTGTCTCGGGGCAGAGTTCATGTCTGGGTTCGAGGTATTTTGAGGCAGGCTAATGCCTGGTGCGCCATAATTGTTCAAGCCCATTGATGGAGAAGTGTAGTTGTCTTGGTTCATTAAAGGTGGCCCGCTATATTGACTACCAATAGACGGACCCGAAGGAGGATATTGACCCTGAGGGAGATGGTTTCCTCCAGGATATTGGCCATACTGAGGCTGATGAGAGTAGCCGTGTGGAGGATATTGGCGGTGGGGAGGATGCTGAGGTTGATACTGCCCATACGGCTGGCCCTGGTTTTGAACACCATGTCCGTAGGGATTAGCTTGGGAAACATGCCCTGGAACTGGCGGAGGAATGTTTCGTCTGTTGCGATCCTGATTGTACATATTTTGCGGGTAGTTTCTGTATTAAGAATTCAGATAAGTGAGTACCTAAATGCCTGATATTAATTGACTTTGAACTATTTCAGAATCAAAAGTAGAAGGAAGGAAATAAAAAGGGCGTATGGGTTTAACTTATGAAAGTATTTTCAAAGTTGAGCGAAATCCTAAAAAGGTACAGAATTTACTATGATTCCATCCGTCATGGATGCATAGTACAATATTTCCACTTTCTTATGGTAGCAACTTCTGCAGCATACTGAACCAGCCACCAGTTGAATGAGGTCAGATGTCCACTCCTCCGCCCTCATTGCCGTCATTTTGAAAAGTAACGGGATGTATCAGATAATTGCAGTAAAGGAAATCGCAAAGTCTTTGAAGCATGCGTGAACGATTGTGAATATCGTTCAATTAGGTAAAGTATTAATTCAGCAGATACTCAACCATGATGGGTCCTCTGTATTCCAGACACTAGCAATTCAGCTATTGCTTGGTTCTACTTTATTAGTACTTTAACAGCAATCCAGGTTGTTTTATTTCTTCAAACTGAAATGCTCATATATGCGGTGGATATTGCAGAAGTATAGTTTGTTTACCTCAGAGTCTGTTATTGGCAAGGTAGAAAGAAGCTGCCAAATTAGCATAACCAGTCCAATGCTCAAAAGTACTTATTCAAAATAACTTCTCACGATATATTTTGGTATACTGGGCTTTTAATTGACTATTGGTTTAGTCGAGCTTTTTCGCTTTCCTATTGCAAAAAGTTTAGCTTCTCCATGGCGATTGAGCAATCTGGAGTGTATACGGCTGAACTCCCGGCTCAAAATTTTTTTTCACTTTTTTATTTCATTCATTAGCCCAATATTCAACTGTTTAGCAAACGGAATTACTCCCTATTAACACTTGAAAAATAATGTCATTCTCATTTGGATTCTCTGGAGATGATATCGAAGATGATAACACGTCCATATTCTATCAATCCAATTCTCAGAACGATACCGGCAATGAAGATACTTCAACAGACTTTAAAACCAGATTCATGAACTCTTTAGTGGTTTTGGATCAAGACTATGTACCTCGAAAACACAGCATTCTCGATCTGTTAACTCGGTCTATTGGTGTACGTATGAGTTATTCTTTGACAGAGGTTACAGACTCTAGTAGCCTGCGCGTGGCTAGACGCGATTTGTTTGATGTGAAGCACCAGCTCATGACTCAAGACGATCTATCTGGCACAGATGAGATTTTGCTAGGTTTGACTAATGAGGATTTGAGGGTCGCCACGTATGAAGGCGGGCTCAAGAGCTGGGAATGTACTTTTGATCTCATGGCGGTTTTGAGCAAAGCTAAAGGTGCTAGACGTGCAAATGTTTTAGAGATGGGATGTGGAACTGGATTGCCCAGTGCTCTTGTCCTGCGGCAAATGCTGAACGACCAAGAGGCAGCTGGGTTACAACGACGCTTGGTGTTGGCGGACTATAACGAGAGTGTGCTACGGCTTGTCACAGTACCAAATTTATTGTTTACTTGGTGTGAGTTGCAGAGTCCAGAAACTCTGCAAAATTTACAAACGCGCAGTCGGGAGGACCACCATTTATCAGTAGAGATCCGACCGGGCGAAATCGAGGTTACGGAAAAACTTGTGAATGCATTTGTGGCTGAACTGGAATCCAAAAACATTAGTGTTAAGTTTGTATCCGGTGGGTGGTCACCGCAGTTTGTCACTTTACTAAGTGAAGGGTCTAACTCGCAAAGCTTTGATTTGGTATTAGCCTCAGAGACTATTTATTCACCAGAAACGCTTCCCATTTTTACTGACACCATGCTTTGTCTTATGACCGAGGAGACTGAATCTCTGGTTGCCGCAAAACGCGTTTACTTTGGTGTAGGCGGAGGTGTTCCAGAGTTTGAGCGAGCATTGGACCAACGAAGCATCAGGTACGAAACCATCTCTGAAGTAACTAGTCAAGGCGTGGTTAGAGCAATCCTGCGGGTTTCACTATAACAAACAAGCATTTATAATTAAATAGATGAATGTATTTCTGGTGTTTATCGCCACTGGGAAGTAGCTGGAATTGACTTTGACTTTGTTCTTGATCCAGCAGGAGCAGAACTATTTGAATTGGATGGAGCCACAGACTTTTTAGGAATCCTTGAGGTAGAGGTATTGGCGCCTGTGTAAGACGGAATTCTAGAACGTGACGAAGACAAGGATTTGGCTGAAGATTTGTTAAGTCTTGATTTGGGGATTGCAACTTGATTTTGCTGCTGTTGGTTTCCGGTCACTGTCTGTTGCTGATAGTCCATAGGGTCATCCTGTACAGTTGTAGCCATGTAGGTACCTCCGTTATCATCAGCCATAACAGGCAACTGCTGCTGCTGTACAGGCTGCACAGGCTGCAGTGGGACAGGCAAATCGCGTTCTCGCTGGAACGATTCAGAAGTAGGCGCTTCGGGAAACTCAACACACCAAGCGTTCATCTCAATACCGTACAAAAACGCTGCAAAGCTCTCATTAAACGATGTCACGCTCTCATGCATTAGCTGTAAGTGTTGTAAGTTCTGGTCGAGATCAGCTAGACCATCATTCAGTTCCACCAGTGATGGTGTAATCACGCTGTCAAGCGGTAATTGGCTACCGTCAAGCGCGTAGTGCTGACCATGTAGAGACTCAGAAAGACGGGATTCTGAACGCCTGCGTAGCGGGGTTGTGGGCCGAGATGTTAGGCGAGATGGCGTTACCGACATGGCTACGGACTCTTCGCTTCTTGTTGTTGGGCGAGAGGCCTTCCTTTTGTGTTGAATGGAAATATAGAGAATAACTTAACCTAACCCTTTGGGAACCTGTTTGTAGATGAGACATAACACATAAGACATGCGTCTCACAAGATTTTCAATATTCGAAATGAAAATAGCTGCAGTAGAATCTAACCGACTCAGCAATAAAACAATGGAAACAGATTATTTGGCAGTGGTAAAAGCCAAAGTGAAGATAACTTGGCATTGATACTGAAGGATGCGGTCCTGTTGTATGAATATTGAGTCAAAGTAAAGGATATAGCATGGATACGAATCGTTGTTGCTTGAGGGTCGCCAGCTGATTTGAACCCCCTTCTTGTATTATTATGTCTAGCTTATATACTTGCTTCCAACAATAAATGTTGTGTAGATGTTTAGTTATTCAAGAACTTGAATTTTTTCTCTGAGAAATGACAAGAAATTTCCTGAAACAAGAAAGAGTCGAGCGCATGCTAGTCTAATATTGCTCCAACAATGTTGAAGAAGCCAATTCAACTGTAACTTTTTTTTTTTTCATAACTTTACTGTAATTCGCATACTCAGAAATAAAAAGGTAATAATAACTTGTACTAAGTAAATGTTTTGAATAATATAATAAATAATTATAATTTTAATGCACAGGTTTTGCAATAAATATGAAGCTAGTGTCATTGAAGGCCTTCGCTGATTTTTGTTTATTTCAAGAAGCGCTTTACCAGGGACCAGATATATTTTGGAAATCATTTCTAATATTCGCTTACCTCTTTAACTCTACTGAAATTACAAACATGAATCAGACATGCTTATCCTGGTGCTGAAATCTTTTTTGACGAAAGATGATTTCCATGAAGAAAATAAAAATAATGATACATTCTCAAATTTAATACATGGCAAATATAGTCTGAAGGTCACAGTAGCAATTTAATCTACTGAAATAAAAAACGTTTCAACTGGGCTTAAAGTAGTTTCTAATTTCCGTAACTTTCAGTCACGATAAGAGTTGTAGCAATTAAGAATAGAGTAGGAAAGAAGACTATTTGTAACATTTGTTTACCTTATAAACTAATGAAATCCTAGGTCAAATCACTGATGAAACTGTAGATGGAATCAGCGACTTGCAGGCAATAATTAAGTTTTCTCAGCACAGAACATTTCAAGTATAAACAATTGAACTTCACTGAGGCATGCAAAAGGCAGTCAAGACGGCCAAACAGACTTGACAATCAGCATTTTTCTTGAATGTTCACCTTAAGGTGTGCAAAATAGCAATTGGCCAAGCTGACAACAAGAACTTTAGCATTTACCTTTGGCGAAGCCAACCACAAAATTTCTTTGGGATGGTTCTAAGCTTCAAAGCTGCGACGACTCACTGCTTATCGTGCTGAGCTTCTTCATGGAAGTTGCTGGTTTGTGCATGAGCTTGCCATGGATTAAAATTGTGTTTAACTTTGCTGCTTCAACCTTAAACATTGGCGGTTGAACTAAAGTTTTCCAGCTTAACTGGACTCTGGGATCTAAGCGGAACTCAAAAACGGGCAACAGAGTTTTCTCTTTTTTATTTCTCTGAGTCTCAAACAAGAATTTTGGCTTGGATGACGTTTCTCAGCATTAGCCCAATTTACTTTGCCACATTCGGAACTTGAGACCCGGGACAACTCGATTTCAGTCGGTACCGGGCATCGGTATCGGGTCATGATTCCTTTAGAAAGGTTTTCCAGTCACCGGTATTTGGGTCCCCGAGTCCCGTCACCTGTGAGTGAAGGTGCCCGGTCGGTGCTTTGAGAGGACAACAAATCATCGGGTTAACCACGATTTGGTTAGGAGGGAGGGGAGAAGGATCGAGACACTAATGGAAAAGCAGGTTTGCGTTTGGCATCTTGATGCAGATCATTTGCAGGAATTTTAGCCGTATTGGGACAGTGTAACTACTTTGAGATAGATGCATGGCGTATTTTATGCAGGGCTCTTTATAAATATAATTGAATCACGTTTATTTTGGCATTGCCATCAATAATTATTAGTAGTCATGACAACCAAACCTTGTTCTGCAATCTTTATGCAGAATTTTAGTGCAAAGTTAAAAATATTATGTAATTGAACTTTATAATGTTATTTCAAAAAAAGTATTTTGTATTTTTTTTTCTTATCTATCACAGTTTCCCAGACAATGAGCCCCGTTTGGTCGTTGTTGGCAGGACATTGGCACGTTTACTTTTTTTTTTTCTCGTACTCAAACGTAGTCACGCATGAAAAAAGAAAAAATAGATAAAAGAAACGGTTTTGTAAATCTACTTCGTTTCCCTCGACAGTGACAATTCTCTTGTGGTAGTTGGTGGTTTTCTCTTAAAAAAGGGCCTTATTCCTACTTTTTCTCCAATTTTTTTTCTTTCCTTCTATTTTTCTTGCTTTCAAGGTCAACTTTTTCCCCAGGCATATCCTAATTCTATGGACAAATCAAACCTCCAAGTATCGTACAACGACTTGGAGAAAGACGCAGTAGCTTCACCTACACGGCATTCAGACGACGAAGTAGATGAAAACGAAAAGCCTACACATGTTCAGCGTCAGCTCAAGCAACGTCACATCTCCATGATTGCCTTGGGCGGCACTATTGGCACTGGCCTGTTTATTGGTACAGGAGGTGCTCTCATGAACGCAGGACCAGTTGGAGCACTTATCGCGTATATCTTTATGGCAAGCATAGTATACTCACTGACAAACTCCATTGGGGAAATGACAACGTACATTCCGATTACTGGGTCATTTACTGTGTTTTGCTCTCGATTTGTTTCGCCCGCATTTGGCGCCTCAATCGGTTGGCTCTATTGGTTTTCGTGGGCCATTACCTTTGCCATTGAACTCTCAATCATTGGTGAAGTCATTCAGTTTTGGACTCTCGCCGTCCCAGTTGCCGCGTGGATTGGGATTTTCTTTATCATTTTTTTGATATTCAACTGTTTCCCAGTGAGATTTTATGGCGAAATTGAATTTTGGGCTGCTTCAATAAAGGTCATTGCCATTGTGGGCTGGATTATCTATGCTTTCATCATGGTCTGTGGGGCTGGTCAAACTGGCCCAGTTGGTTTTAGGTACTGGCGGAACCCAGGTCCCATGGGTCCCGGGATTTTGGTGTCAAACCCAGGAACTGCAAAATTTCTAGGCTGGCTCTCCTCACTCGTCAATGCGGCCTTCACTTACCAGGGAACTGAATTGGTCGGAATCACTGCAGGTGAGTCCACCAACCCCAGAAAAACCGTCCCTCGTGCCATTAACAGAGTGTTTTTCCGGATTCTCATTTTTTATATTCTCTCCATTCTCTTTATGGGCCTTTTGGTGCCCTTCAACGACCCTCTTTTCTCCTCGATGCAGTCGTTTATTTCAGCATCACCCTTTGTAATTGCCATCATCAACTCAGGCACCCCTGTCCTTCCTCACATTTTTAACGCTGTGATTCTCACTACTATTATCTCGGCCGGCAATTCAAACGTCTACATTGGATCCCGTCTGCTCTATGCTCTGTCCCTTGGAGGCGTTGGTCCAAACATTTTTCTCAAAATTACCAAGAATGGTGTTCCTGCTATAGGAGTCTTTACTACTGGAATTTTCGGGCTTCTCGCATTTATGGTTGTTTCCCAGGGAGCTAACGAAGTTTTCAATTGGCTTGTAAACATATCTGCCGTTGCCGGTCTGCTTGCTTGGGCTTCAATTTCTTACTCTCATATTCGTTTTATGCAAGCTTTGGAGTACAATGGCATTTCCCGCGACACGCTTCCATTTAAAGCAAAACTTGGTGCTCCTTATGCCTGGTATTCTTTGATTGGCAACGTTGGTGTCATTTTAATTCAAGGTTTCACTTCGTTCTGGAACTTTAAAACACAAGAGTTCTTGACTTCATACATTTCCGTATTTATTTTTGTGCTTTTGTGGATTATTTTCCAGTTTGCAGTTTTCCGAAATGGTTTTCAGTTTCAGCATCCAATTGAAACCCTAGACATTGACTCTGGCCGTCGCGAAGTTGATGTCATTGATTGGGATTCCCTGGAAAAGAAGGAGCTGAGTAGGTTTGAAAGATTTCTCGACTTTATCTTTTAAGAGCAATTGTTTTATAATTTTTTATTTTTGTACTATTTCACGCCATTATGTATTTCGTTTTCTTTTGTGTGCATAAATTTTAATGACCAGTTCAATATATACATTTATATATATTTTCCCCATGATGAACTAAAACATTTGCCATGACTTGAAAATAAGTCAAATACTGATGATTTTTTCTTCTTCTTTCTGCATTGTTATTATTCTAAATGTAGTTTCCCTCAAAAACCCGCTACAAAAATAACAAATCTACACAAATAGGTAAACAGGTTAACCAAACGTAGAAGAGCCACCTTTTGCAGTTCTACGCTGAGCACTCAGTCGCCAGTCGTTCGGGTCTGACGCATAGCGGTCATGTAATGGCTGAATCCTTTCGGAGCGTTTCCGTTTTGACAAGTGAGTTGGATCTGCCACTTTGAAAAACGTCGGAGCTGCTTCGGCCAACCACTTTGGTTCAATTGTAGTTACCGTATGCATATACTCTTTGGTAGTAAGAAGTAGAGTATGATAAATGACATACTCTGCTGGTTTGCCAAAGAGCGCCGAAGAAGGGTGCATGTAAACCGGTGTAGACTCAATCAGTGTTTTGTACCCTTCCTGTGGATCCTTCCGAGCAGCGTTACGGAAAAATCCAGAACAGAGTGCTTTTCTAATAACGTCAGAGTTGCTCGACAATAAGCCGCCTCTACTGTTAGTGGAGCATGAAATAATAGGATGTTTATAACGATCCATGATTGTTACCAATTGCTGTCGAACGTCTAATGCACGCTTCATGCTTCGTTCTTGAATAAAGTTGTCAACACACCAAACTCGCGATTGGCCACTTCTAACCCACCCGTTGTACACATTAAGTAACATTAAATGGTCACCATGAGGATCATGAAACTTAGCCTTTTTCTGATCAGCTTGCTGTTGTTTTTCTTTAGGTCTGTAAAACACGTTTTGAACACTCAACATTGCTACAATTGTGAGCATTTCATCAGAGCATTTTGCATCAACAGATGCAATAAGAACTTTGGCTAAACCAGGTTCCATAGGAAAATCCGCCATTTTTCGACCTTGCCTCGTTAACAATCCTTCTCCGTCAAGTGCACTTAACGCGTAAAGTTCCTCCAAAGCTGTTAATAACGTGTTGGCTGGTGGCGGATCCATGAAATCAAAATGCAAAAGATCATTAATCCCCATAGCCTTCAGCATTAAAATAGTATGCGATAAATTTTGCCGTTGGATTTCGGGAATAGTGTTTGGCAACATTTCAGTTTGGAAAGCTTGCTCCGTGTATAATCGGTAGCACTTACCTGGGCCAGTACGACCAGCACGTCCCGATCGCTGATTAGCCTGAGCCTGTGAAATTGGTGAAATAACTAATGAGTCCATTCCTAATTTTGGGTCATATGCATTGATCTTAACAAACCCAGGGTCTACGACATAGTAGATTCCATCAATTGTGATTGACGTTTCTGCAATGTTAGTCGCAATCACAACTTTGCGGCTCCCTGGAGGAGCTGGCTCAAAGATTCGGTTTTGCATTTCGCTGGGAAGACCGGCGTACACTGGGAGTACAATAAGGTCTGGTACATCAGGACCAAGTGCCTTCATGCGCTCGTACAAGACTTCACAACTTGTGTCAATCTCCTCTTGGCCTGTCAAAAATACAAGAATGTCACCTGGTGGTTCTGCCAAATGAATCTGCATCACAGTCATTAACGCGGCATCCAAATAATCAAACTCAGGTTCCTTGGTATATAAAATATCAACCGGGTATGTTCGTCCAGGAATGTACAAAATTGGACATCCCAAAAAGTATTCAGCAAACTTTTCGGCGTCCAAGGTAGCAGATGTAATAATCAATTTCAAGTCTGGCCTTCGGGTTGAGGCCTTTTTAAGTAATGCAAACAATATATCAGTAGCAATGGTACGCTCATGGGCTTCGTCAAGCATAATCACTGAGTACTGCGACATGTCTGGGTCCATAAGCGCTTCACGCTGAAGCATACCGTCTGTCATGTATTTGATGTGAGTTTGCGGACTTGTACAATCCTCAAATCTGATAGTGTAGCCAACAGTTGATCCAATCTTGCATCCAACTTCCTCCGCAACACGTTTAGCCACGGATTCTGCAGCCACACGACGAGGTTGGGTACATCCGATTTTCCCCCCAGCCGAGAACCCCTCTTCGTACAAAAATTGTGTAATCTGTGTTGTTTTGCCTGATCCTGTGTCACCCACAATGATAAGAATCTGATTGTCTCGAATAGCTTGAATCAGTTCCTTTCTTAAGTTGTAAACAGGAAGACTTTTTCGCTGATCAGATATACTCATTTCACTTCGCTTGCCAAACGTAGAATTTTTCGTATTTGAAGCCCTTTTCCATTCAGGCATTGTTTGACTCGCCTTCCTTCTGAAATCTTCTGCAAACACCTTGGAGTTCTGAGTAGATGTAGAGTTGACAGCCAAAGGATCCTGCCACTGTGTACTCAGGTCTGCCTTACCTCGCTCTTCTTGTGCCTTTTCTTTTGCCTGCTGCTGACGTTCCTCACGACGCTCCCGAGCTAATGAAGCTCCGGACATGGCAGCTCGGTTCAATGAACCTTCTGGGGCCCGAACAACTCGCACAGGGCTCAGCTCTAAACTTTGCTTCGTCTGACCTGCTAAAAATGGAGGTTCTTCCTCACGTACCTCGATGTCTACTTCTTCCTCAGGTTCAAGGGTTTCTAGATCGTGCTCTCGAGCAGCATTAATGTCATGATCAAGATCAGGATAGTCAGCTGAAGAAATAACCCCAGAAGCTATCAACTGTCTAATTTCCCATCGTTCAGGCGAAGTAAGTCGCTTTTTGGATTTTCGTATTGGCCCTAGTGGGGGTTCTTGACCAGGTCTGTGAACAAGCGTACTATTCGCGCCAGTGGCGAAATCAGGTTGTCTATCCAGATCTTCTCCTGTGGCCTGATCTACTACTTTCATCGACAAACTGATCTTTCCATTTTCAACTTTCATGACTTTAACCTTCACAGACTGATTTCGATCTAAAATGTCACCAGGATGTTCAACTCGCTGCCCTTGACGAATTGCAGAAACATGTACAAGACCTAAAATGTTAGAATATTAAGGTAAAGCTAAAAATCTTGTGAACTTACCGTCAGCCTTTTTGCGAACCCCCTCTAAAGATACAAATGCTCCAAAGTCCCGGATATTTGTAATATATCCATCATAAATCTTTCCTACTACTGCCTCATCATCAAGTCGTACTCGCGATCGCCCCCGTCTATGTGATGTGTCCTCTTCATCACTATAGCTCCCTCGCCTTCTTCGATTCCGCCCAAATCTATCAACTTCTGGGCTTCGCTCCCGTCTATGCCGATTGCGAGGTGGCGAAGGACTCTCGCTTTTTTGATTTCTTCTTCTCAATGGTGACTGGTTTCTCTTGCCCCTTTGCTCAATAGCTTTGAGCTGATCCAATGCATCATCCACTGAATTACTCGGGATAGGAGCAGTATCAGGCAGCGACAACCCCTTAAAAACCTTTTCCTTCTCACGCATATCCTTCTTTGGCACTTCTACATTCCGGGAGTTTTTATGTTTCGGATGTAATTGTCGAATCACTCGGTCAATATTCTCTATGAACGCGTCTGGGAATTCTGCGCCAACTTGTCCTAGTTTCTGCTTAAGTTCCTCCACATCTTTAGACTGCTCGTGCAAGTCCAGTACAAATTCTGCAAGAGTTTTATCATTTACTCCAGTATAGTTAGATATTTCATCGGTTAAACGCGAAACCAGATTTAAAACCTCTAATTTCTCGATGGTATCCATTTTTCATTAGACATTTAGAAAGTGTGAAATCTTTCTGGAGAAAAAAATTTACTTTAGTATGTATCACGTGAGAGTTTTCACATTATGTTTTAAATACATGAACCTGACTTAAAGTGTAGGGAACTCGTGAATACCCTCCGCGTCAACCACTCTGATCTGTGAAATAGTTAGAAAAAGGCACTTTAAAAACGGATGTTCAAAAGCTTACCTGAATTCCCTTGAAATCCATAGGAATTCGTCGCTTGATTTCCTCAACACACAGATTCATGAGGTGCATACCCTCCTCTAGAGTTAAGCCAGGCTTGTGGTGGCGATCAAGCAAAGAAAGAACGTAGTACGAAGCGTATCCATGAGCAGCGTAAGGCAATGTGACATTTGCAGCCAAGTAGTCAATCCAATTCAATACTGGCTGCTTCTTCTTTGTATCATAGCCCCCAATAAGCAAATTCACTTGGTATGGTTTCTAAAATGTTAGATCAAGTGACAACAAATCAAGAAAAAACTTACTCTTGATCTTAGAGCATTAGCGAGCTCGTTTCTAGTGAAACTGGCAACAGCCGTGGATGACATCTCGGTTCCATTTCTCATGCCGTATAGTTGAATGTTTGCCTGCAAGTATTCAGCAAATTGAACTATATATGTTATTACTCAGTGAAATCAATCCATCATTTGCCAAATCATACCTGTGTCTCCGGCTTCACCAGAGAAAGCAATGAGCGAATGGTTGTTCAACTTCCTTGTCTTGTCATCGTCGGTTTTTAGCACTGAAATGCCACGCATGGCGGCTTTCGAAGTAGCCAAAATAACATGATCAGCAGTAGTAATTCCTAGTAAGATATCCATCGTATTCAGTTAAAGGTTTGTTCCAATCTATTTGAATTCGGGGATGGATGGCGAAAAGTATGGCTTGCGTCAAGGTCTCCGCGACTGTGGTAGTTGAACGTCCCAGTTGCCTTCAATGCAAGAAACGTTAGCTCATTTGTGCAGATGCGCTTGTTTTCCCTATTGGGAACTCTAATTACTGACGCGTTCCAACGCGATTTTGATTTGTTTTTCAACCTTCCATCCTTCATTTTAAGCGCCACATCTCAATCAAAATGCCAGAATTCGATCAAGACGAATCAGATCATTCAACCTCTGAGCAAGAAAGAGGACTTTCTTTAATAGAGTACGTACTAACATTTATGGATTTGAAAGTTTCTAACTTTGCAAAGGCTCCCTGATGCCCGCGTCGATGAGAATATCATGCTGCAGTTTTATAGTCGGTTGTTTCCGTACCGATATTTCTTTCAATGGCTCAACCACTCGCCTAATCCTAGTACCTCCTTTACACATCGTGAAATTGCATTTACTCTAAGCAATGATGCGTATTTGCGATACCAGTCGTTTCCAAATGCTGAGGCATTTAGAAAAGAAATCTTGCGCTTGAACCCTTCGCGTTTTGAGATTGGTCCTGTTTATTCCTCAAATCCGCGAGACAGAAAACTTGTCAAAAAGTCGCAATTTAAACCTTTGCGCAAAGAATTGGTTTTTGATATTGATTTGACCGATTACGATGATATTCGAAAATGTTGCCAAGATAAAAAAATTTGCACAAAATGCTGGCAGTTCATCACAGTTGCAATCAAAATCCTCGATACTGCTCTCAAAGAAGATTTTGGATTTAATCATATTTTATGGGTTTATTCAGGTCGTCGTGGTGCTCACGCTTGGATCTGCGATCCGAGGGCTCAGCTACTCGACGACCAAAAACGTCGTGCAGTCGCGTCGTATCTTCAAATTTACCATAAAGGCAAGCGAGGTCAATCTCGGAGGCCATTACATCCTCATGTTGATCGTAGTTTGGATATTCTTAAGCCTCGATTTGCAGCCAACATACTAGAAGATCAGAATCCTTGGGATACCTCTGAGGAAAGTGAAGTTCTACTTGAAGCTCTGCGTGACAAGTCATTATCAACTGCATTACGTGACAGATGGAATCAATATGGTGTCAGACCTAGCAAACTTAAGTGGCAGGACATTGACCAGGCTGCTCAGCAAGGAGTTTCAAAGTCTCTAGATTCTAGACAACTAAAAGAAGCAAAGCAAGATATTATTCTGAGTGCAATGTATCCCCGTCTCGATATTGAAGTTTCAAAGCATTTGAATCATTTGCTAAAGTCTCCATTTTGTGTGCATCCCGCGACAGGACGTGTATGCGTGCCCATTGATTCATCCAAAGTTGACGAATTCAATCCTCTTACCGTTCCTACTGTCACACATTTGTTGAACGAAATAGACAAATATGACGAAAATTCAAAGTCTAACGAAAGTCAAATGTCCTCCCAGACAGAAAGAATTGCAGATTATGAAAAGACTTCGATGGCTCCATACGTTAAATACTTTAAAAACTTTTCCAATCGGCTAATGAAGGAGGAGATGCGGGAAAAGAGATCTAGAGAAGAGGCAAGTCTTGATTTTTAACATTAAGATAACCAGTTTACTTATGTATAAAATGACTTTGGAGACAAATATTTCGTCTAAACACAATAATATAAAAGGCAGATTTTATGAACCGGAGCCGATTTTTTTAATGAGGAATATTGATGGCAGGATTGCTATAATCGCAAGGAGAGCATTGCGAGCAAAAAAAATATATGATAGCATGAGTAAAATACCCACAAAACCCCAGCGGAACCAAATTTGTAATGGTTCTATCAATCGCTCGGTAGCTGTATTTTCAGGTAGTGACAGTGACGTTATCGTCAAAATCTGTTCCCCTTCCTCGTGCCACCAGACTAAAATGCGTTCGTCCTTATTGAATTCCCATCTGCCAGAAGTAATTTCAATGTCAAACTTTCTTTCAGGAAAGCTAAAAGCAGGAAGGGCGATTTCAGTACCATGGTTTTTTGACAAGCAGTTGGTTGCCTTAATTTCTAATTTGAAAACTCCGGTCTGCATTGCAAACACATATTTCACTAACTCACCCACCACTGTGAGAGGAAAGGGGCGAGCGATGGCTTTATCAGCTCTAATTGCATGAGCAGCAGACAATTTATCAATAGATACACTTTCAAGCTGCACGTGTCCTTTTTCAGCTGAATCGTCTACCAATGTAGCTTCTGAGGAGGAAAAATCCTGAGATTTCATCAATGTATCATGGCCTTTGCAATAAATACTAAAGTCTTCACCATTCCAATGGTCACCAAACCGATGTGAGTTTTCAGCTGAATAAACCCACAAAGTATGATGGATCTGTGCACCTTCCAATGCACTTCCTAAAGTATCCCAAGCCTTTATTTGCGAGCTGTAGTCTCCTGTTTGATATGCCTTCTTATTATCCAAGTCAAATGGCATTCCAGTTTCCGACATCATACAAGGAGTGGCACCAATAAACTCGCGTCCCTCCTCACGTATTGCAATAACTTGGTCCTTCATGCACTTTCTAATAGCCTTTTCTCCAAGCTTAATGGCCAGGGGAGGAGCAATGTATCGTCCACGTAAAACACCAAGGACGTCGACATTCCACCAAGTGCTCCAATGCTTTTGAACCATTGTCAAACCGTCGTAGTAATGAGGGGCATATATTACACGCAAATCCATGAACGAAGAATCCCTTAAATTTGGAGGCGTAGACATGGTTGGGGGTTGACAAAACAAAAACATTTCCTTATCGATTTTTCTCATACTCGTGTAAAACCGCTCCCAGTACCTAGTAAAGTAGATTTCGTTGAAAACTGTCTCATTAAGAGGTCGACCATCTGAACTATATTTGAAATAATCTGGTATCAGTACTTTGTTTGTCGTATCATCCCAAACTCCATTTTGTGCCCAAATGCATCGCCCCAGCTCCCAACCAGGGTCCCGCTTCCATCCATACTTTGAATCGTCATAATCTTTGCAAACCCAGGCACGAACTCCCTTTGGATCGACAAGTTTGGTTCCAATCTTTTTGGGCCCGATAGTTCCAAATTCATAAACTTCTACTTCACAAGGACTTCCCATTCCTAAAATCATAGATTCTAGAGGAGTAGGTGTATTACCCAGTTTGAGATGCATTTCCTTTGCAAGTTTAGTGACATCTTTATGCCCTACCAGTCCTCTATTTAACTCATTTAGAGTTTCAACACCAATGATTGTTCTATTCATCAAATTCGTTTCCGAAATTATGCGCCGATAAAAATGGTTTAAAGCAGCTAATAGCCGTTCCTGTAAGTAAACTTCAATATTTTTCCCATCAATAATTGCATTAGGAGCAAAATCTAAACCCGCGTTGAACAGTGTAAAGGCAACTTGGCAAGCAAGTCGGGCATAATTAGTGGGCCAAAACATTTTGGGATATTCCTCTGGATCTCCGTGATGACTCTGTACAAGACATGCCTCGGTAGTTTTAAAAGCCTTTGGTTCCAAGCCCATTGCGTAATAAGTCCACAAGGGGGCACCGCTCCCTCCTCCAAACCTAGACCACTATCAACAGTTAGTTAAGTAAAAAACTTGAGTACTACACTTGGAATACATACATTGTCTTGATGAGGGTCCATGAAAACGTAGAAGTCGAATTCGTCCAACAATTTCAAAACTTTTATAGTGAAGTCGATATATTCATCGTCGTAGATTCCAGGACCCTTATGCTCCAATGCTTCCCAGGTAAAAACATAACGGATGGTATTGAATCCGTAAGACTTTAGTTTTGCAAAATGTCTGGGAGCATCTTGCAGCAAAAAAGGTCGGTCAACAAAGGACACATTATCCCCATTCCAATATGTTTCATCCACGGGATCAAAAAAGCTGGCCTGTTGAGATGGTAATTTGCTGCCTCCATCAAGATTTATACCTCTTAAAGTTACTGTACGATTGTTTTCATCTTTTAGAATTCCGGCAGTATCAACCTTTAAGCAAGCAGCAGGCATTGTGGAGTTGTTGTTTCTTCTAAATTCCTTGTCTTATTAAAATTCCAGATAAATGATAAGAAAAGAGGGGGTGGATTGGCTTGTCCCAATATATTTTTGTTTTGCATTTTTTCAAAATGCCACAAATTAGTTTATTTTGGAGTGGGATATAACGTGCGCACAATTCAAATCAATGCAGGAAAGTTACATTTTAAAGGAAAAAAAATTTGATAAATTTATATTCAGGGATGAGCGAAACACCTTCTTGGACTGCTCACAATTGACGTCAGTGCATTGATGTTGGTTTTCTTGGTTGAACGGCTCAACCACTGCAATGGCTCTTGATATCATGCAAATCCCATCTCAGAAGCTTTTACGACTTTTAAGAAAAAAGCCAATCGCATCACTATATCCACACTGTAAATATAGTAAGAGGAGCCAGATAGTTGTCATCGGAAGAAATAAAGGCCTTCTTTCTCTACTTAGAACCAATTTCGCAGGTTGAAACTTGATAATGGATTTCTACGGTTCTGTGGAGTTACCGCAGCCGATTTGACGTTTTCGGCATGAAGCAGGCATGCATTATGCAAAATATTAAATCTCTGAAGGACAGCTAGTTCTAAAATACTTTATAACGCCTCAAGACTCTTATTTATTTTCTAGCGTCGAGCTTAATGGAGTTTAGCTTTTTTAAAATCGTACTCAATAGCGGTAGTTAGTAAAAAGGAAAAGATAAGTCTAATCTGCATGTTACCAGCCTGATATTTTGAATCTTGCTCGTGAATCAAGCGGTTCTTCTTTTGCATTGTGTTAAAGACCGAGTTGGAAACGCGGAAAGCATTTTACGGGAAGACGTCGTAACAGGCAAGTACAAATGTCATCATATGCGATGTGTTTCTCCAGCTCATTGAATGGAGCTAAACCTGAAGAAAAATATCCGTGACCATTTTTGTAGACTTTGTTTTGCATCGAGAGTGCATACAGTCAAAAATAATTTTAGAAAAAGATATGGAAAAAGATGAGCGTGTGGTAAATAGTTCAAGCTTTGATAATAAGGTAGAGCATAACTTTTCTACTGAAAATTGAGCCGCTACTGTTACTTGCATATTTGCTATATATTGAATTTGAAAAGATATTATTATTCAAAGACAATGCTTCAATTTTGTACTGAACGAAGGATTTTTTGAAATTGCGCTTTGAAATCCACTGGAATAGTAGCTCTTGCCGGTATGTATACAAAGTTCGGTTAAAAAGATCTGCCAAGCAAACTATGGAGTAATCAAATTATAATTGCACAATCATTTGCTCTTAATAGTAAGCCATGAAATGGTGATGATGATGATGATATATCTGGTTATTCTTACTCTTAGTTTTGTTAGGTCTATCATAGTTATATAGTCAATCATCTTCCCATATCATATTTTTGGATCAGCTCCTCCTCCAGGAAGAGGTCAGTCTATTAGTGGCGGCAGTAGACCAAATATAGACCGTCCTTTTTCACCGGGTTTGTCTCATGGTGGCATGCCAGTGCAAC
>JAKVQY010000021.1:0-43022 GCA_030463045.1 Geotrichum macrosporum
AATCAAACATTGCGCGGTTCTGAGAATCGGACAGAACTTCATATGCCTCTCCAACTTCCGTGAACTTTTCAGCCGCATCTGGGTTGTCAGGGTTTTTAACGGGATGGAATAACAATGCCTGTCTTCTGTAAGCCTTCTTAAGATCAGTATCTGAACAGTTCTTATCCCCTCCCAGAATCTGGTAGTAGTCCTTGCGCTGCGCCTTCTTTACCTCCAGTTCAGCTTCCTTGATTTCCTTGCGCAGTGCATTGTCTTCAGGAGCCAGTTCAAGTGCAGCCTGAAGCTCTGAAACGGCGTCTTCCCAACGCTTGAGTTGACCAAGTGTACGCGCGCGCGTCTTCTTAACCTTAACAAACACTGGGTCTAGTTCCAACGCGGCGTCACAGTCGGCAAGTGCGCTTGAATTTTCTTTGAGCTTGAGGTATACTGTAGCACGGTTGGACAAAAGTCTAGAGTTCGTGAATCTATTGGTGACATCCAAATTAAGTGCTTCAGTATATGCTTGTTTGGCTTCAGCCAGCCGGCCAGCTTTGAAGGCATCGTTACCGCTCTGCTTCTTCTTTTCAACTTCTTTCGCAAGGCGCATGAGTTTTCTACCTCGCGTGAGATCAGGATCAAACTGTAAAGCCATAACGCAGTGCTTGACACATTGATCGTTGTCACCTTGCATATATAAGATCTGAGCCCGCAAAACCAAAGCCTCTGGGTTCATGTTGTCTTTTCTTAGTACTGTCATAACCAGCGAAGTGGCCTCATCTTCCTTCTTGGCGTAAAGAAGAATTCGGCCCCGCAGAACTTGCCATTTGGTAGGAACACCAACTGACTGATCTAGATAGCGCTGAGCAGCCTCTAATGAGTGTAGAGCGCGCATGGCCAGATCTTTGATCTCTTTTAAAATGCTCAAAATGTTGAAATTGCTCTCATCAGATCCAGCCCCTTTAGAGCTTAAACTTTCGATTTGATCTATCAAGTTTTCCGCCCGTTGAAAGTTCTGCGCCATGTCTTGCGCTTTGTAGCTATCCTCTTTATATGTGACAGGAACGCCTTGGATTCCGGCAGACTCTAGCTGTGTAATTTCGCTGAAAGTGCTGGTAGCCTCCTGGAATCTACCTAAAGAGATATAGAGCTTACCCAGACGAACAAGAGTCTTCGGGTTTCCCGGAGCCAGACGTGCAGATTCTAACGTATCTCGTAAAGCCGCGTCATATTCCTTAGTTTGCATTAGAGCCATACTTCTATTTCCATAGTAAATGGAATTCTCCGGATCGGCTTGAATAGCTTTCGTGTAAGCGGTGACTGCATCTTTGTATGCTCCAGCTTTGTAGTATGTGTTACCTTCCTGCTTGAAGGCCTCTGCATCGTTGGACATCTTTGGTGTCTAGATAGTTGATGAGAAAAAGATGAAAGAAGAGAAAAGAAAAGGTGGAATAGAAAAACGAAAAGGGAAGCAGAAGAAGAGAGAAGGAAGGAAGAGATGAAAAATCTGAAGAGAGTTTCGAGTTAAAGCATCTTGTTCCTTCCAAAATATTAACCATTCTAATTCACAGGGTAAATCTCTCAGGTGGAAAGTTCGAGAAGATTTTGAATATGCCAGCGAAAAATAAACCTTCCAAAATGTCCCAAGGGGGTTTTTTTTAGAGGTTTCAAAAGGGACTACTTTCCTTTTCGTGACTATGCGTAAAAATTGTTTCTAAATAAATATGAAATAATTAAAGCTCATGTACCATATTTGATTGAAATGATAACCTTATTGAACAGCAAGCTGGGACATTTGCATGTCTAGTCTCTTAAAAACAGCTTCTGCGGCCAGCAATGACAATTTAATGTCATCGTGACTCTGAGTATTGAGCTTGACTTGCGAGAATCGGGAACCCTGAGAAAGGACTGTATCATTCTCCGCTTCTGAAGCCTCATCGTCAGCATCATCGCCGTCTGGCGAGTCTCCTGGCAAATTAGGTTCCATATTACTCAACTGCTGCTCCAAACATGGTAACAACGAATGGTATATTTGAGCATTAGGAACACGAATAATTCCTGCTGCCGAAGCATTTTCAGTATCATTACTACTAGTATTAAGTTGCATAAGGTCACTGTAGTCCATTTGCCAATCAATCGAATCCCCAAAATTATTGGTATCAAAAGGGCTGACCTGAGTAGACTGTAGCCATTGTACGTTGCTTTGGGTTCCGGGTATTGACACATTGGTTGAAATATCAGGATATGCGGGTAAAAGATTCACAACATTAGGTTTCATGCGTATAAAATTCGCAGTAGTTGGATCGACACTGGTAGAAGCTGTCGACGCGATACCAGAGAAGCTATTTGACATGATGTTCTGAGCAGGCCAGCTGTCATTGGAAGAAGAAGAAGAAGACACAGGCGACGAAATAACTTGATTAAAACCAACTGCAGTGGGAACGGTTCCAATTACAGAAGCTGTATTCATTCCAGGTGGAAGAGAGACTGGTAAATCTTCAGAAGAGGGAACCGTAATATTTGAGGGCCTTTCAACATGGTATGACTGAATTTGGTGCTGTTCAGACAGAGGTTGATGTTGGAGCTCCCGACCTTTCTGCTGCTGCGTCGGATGAAACGTATGGAATACAGTATTTTGAACAGGAAAGCTTGACATATAACTATTTGCGCTAGGATTTGACGTACTTGAACACATAGTCGCATCAAATGTAGCAGGTACTCCCAAATTGCCTGTATTCTGTAAATTTGCCTCCACTTCGAGCTGGGATTTAGGTAAATTAACTTCTGCCGACTCCTCCATGTCAATGGAACGCTTTAAACGCTCACTTTCAGTCCGCGATTCCACTAAAGAGTGTTCCAGCTTATTGATTTTCGCCGTCATATTGACAACTAGACTTTCCAAATGAGATATATATTCTTTTCTTCTCAGTCTAAAATGCCTTGCAGAAACTCTATTGCGAAGTTGCCTTCGCTGTCTGGACGTCAACTTCTTTGCATCCTCTGATGCCAGTAATCTCTCATCTTTGTCCATTTCGCTCAGCTTCTTCTTCACTCTCCGGCCTCCAGCTTTGGTAGACTTGATTTCGCCGGTGGCGGAAAGGAACATTCCGTCCGATCCGAGAGCATTCAGAGCAGCACGAGCAATATTTTGGTCGATCCCAAAGTCAGTAGTCTCGTCAAATGGGATATCGTCAGCTCCCGCATCGCTTTCACTGCCTCCGTTGTGTTCTACAGGTTGAGCCAAGGGTGTACCATTCGAATTTTGAGAAGTGCTAGCAAATTGATGTGTGGGACCAGCATTCACAGCGATAGATTTGTGTGTTCCTCCTGGACTTAAAGAAGTTTCAACACCAGTGTCAGAAGCGCTTCTGGAGGCTGAAGTAACGAGTGTCAAGCATTTTTTTTGAGCATATTTCAAAGCTGCTTCTTGAGCAGCCCTGGAGGATTCCGACCCCTGCTGGCTCATCAGTGAAAATTTTCTATCAGTAGATTACGACAACGAAGTTATTCTGTATATTCAGTTCGTGGTCAGAAAGTATGCTATATTATGGATAAATAGGTCTGTAGTATGCTCCTGATAGTGGAAATAGAAGGATGAAGAAAGATTTTGGGAGTAGAAAAGCGGTGAGAAAACGACCTAATATTTACAAAATTGCACAACTCCCAGGAATTCACAAAAGAAGTAGCTAGCCGCTTAATGTATATATACATCAGAGAGATCCATTGAACTAAAGTATCAAATTAACGTCTAGGACACTTGCTGTTAATATTGTACCGTCTATGAGACCTCGATATACTTGTCAACTGGAACTATGCATTGATTTGACTGATTCACCACTTTACATGTTTCCACTCTACGAATATGCAGGCATGGGCTTCAAGATTCACAGTCCACTAGCAGATACCAGTGTGCCTGAAGAAAATATCAGATATGCACAAAATACCCAATGTAGGTTATTACTTTGAGTGGCAATAATGCCCACCTGCAATACCATCGCTACATCTTCAAAATGGCTTATTCCACGATCCCCAATGTCATGTCCCGCTCTGAACAAATAGGTAATATCTGTAGCTAGACATTTAATTTCTTAGAGGCCTGGTTTCTAATTCAAGTTCATTTGAATGGTACATGTTACAAACCATCCAGTGTTTGGTCGTGATTAAGCATGGACGCTTCCTTCACGCGAGACAATATATTTCTAAGACCTTTAATATCTGCCAAACAGGGCTCATAACTTCGCTTGCCTCGTGAAACATAGACATGACAAAAATATTGTGAAACAAAAATGTTCTATACCGAAAGACGAATGAATTACTAGAAACTGAAGAAAGCTGGAGAAACGCAGAAAACAACTAATCGTGGACTTTCTTCTCTGCAAAGTTGTTTGATTTCTACACATTGATTGCTCTTGAATGATTGAGGTACCCGAAAAATCACTCGCTTAAAATGCTGCCGTTCAAGCTTTGAAATCTAGATTGAGACTACTGTACTAAAGTTAGAAATATTTCTTTTTGTGAGACCCAAGTTAGGACTGATTTCATGCTTCAAAATTCTGAATATCCAGTGTCAGTACCTTTTCAGAGCAGAAGCATGATTTTAATTCTCACCTCCGCGCACAGACCCAATGCTTGACCAAACTTTGACATTAATGTTCTGCAACTCACGTCAATGCGTTACCAAACTTCTTGATTCATGTTTTACGATTTACGTCCCCGTTTTAACTTTTCATGTTTTGACTCTCCACTCGATACAAGTAAAATTACTGCACCTATTGGTTCTATCTGTATCAGATTTGACCATAGCTTTTTTCATTGAATTTATTGAGCACCCAAAAGGCAAGTATATATATTTACGAAAAGGTCTGTGAACTAATTTTCAAGGATTTCTTCTTCTTGCGCTACACTGAATGTTAAATGCATACAGTCTGACAACTTTGCTCGTCGATTACTGCTGCTGATTTATTTCCGTTTTTTTTACTTCAAAAACTTTATTAAAAGTAATTCACCATGTTGACGTGGTGTACAAATGGAGCCTGTCTTCTCCCGTTACTATTTGTTGTAACTCAGACGGGCGCGCAAGTGATTCATGATGCGAGAGCATGGAACTCTTCTTCTTCGCAAACAACTGTTGCGACCTCCGAGTTGCGGGTCAACTCCGTTTCTTTAAATTCATTAGAGGAATCAAGCAATACTCAAAGTGCTCTGACTTCTTCGTAAGTTTTGTTTCTACTTCTTTCTTTTGCTCTACTCTAACCATTTACAAACTAGTACTATTTCTGCTCTTTCATCTGAACTAAGTAGTCATATTCCTATTTTGACCCTTACTCCCTTTGATCCCTTTAAGTCGATTTTGTCTTCGGCTGCCGAAGGGAACCCATCTACATCGGCACCGAACACCACGGCCCCTTTCCTCTCTATTCACAGTCATACGCAAACAAGTGAAACCTCATCTTATAATGCAGTTTCAAACTCAACTGACTCATCTACGAGTTCTGAGCCAGTCACGAGTTCTTCTGGACAAGTTACAAACTCTTCCACTCCCACTACCAGCTCTATCGAATCACTTAAAAGCTCTGTTGAACTGGGTAAAAGTTCTTTGGACCTAATTGGAAGTTCCTCCGAACCAGCTGCAAATACTTCAGCACTTGCTCTCGGCCCCTCTGAATTAGTTACAAGTTCTGCGCTTATTACTTCCACAAGTACTGGATCTAGAAACATTACTGGTATATCAAAGAATACTAGTATTCCGTTCGTTCCTGAGTCTACTTCTGCTCTGACAAACTCAAGTATCACATCTTTTGAGTCTAGCTCAGTTTCTGCAGGTTCGAGCATAGTGTCTTCTTACATGCCAGTCAACACTTCAAGCACCAACTTGGAAATTTCTTCTACTAGATCCAGCGTTGCCTCGATTGCGGGAACTGAAAGTCCTTGGGCATCATTGGTTGGATCAAGTACTAATGTTTCAACTTCAGAATATTCTACCGTCTTCAATGCTTCTTCTCTGGGTCCATCCGTGACAGGAATATCCGTCTTACCAACTAGCAATTTGTTGAACACTTCGGACCACTCGACTATGACTAGTATGTCTAGCAATGATGACGATTCAACAGTGACTGTTTGGATCACCGAGTTTTCTAAGTCTGCAAATAGTTCTGCTACCTCAAACTCTGATTCCGATATTACTAGTACCATTTGGGAAAGTAGACCTCGACTTTCCAATGCTACAGAAACTCCAGCTTCCTCTAATAATAGTTTACCTGACTTAACTGAGACGATTTGGTTTAGTACTAAAAGGCCTTCTTCAAATGCGACGTCAACCGCTATACCATCTAACTCTTCAGACTCGGATTTAACTGTGACTGTCTATGTTTCCAAACCTAGACTTTCTAACAGCACAGCACTGCCAACTTTTCATCCCAACGAGACAACGTCTAGTCACTCCTGGAATGCCTCCACAGGCCCTGTTACTTCATTTGATTCAATTGCACTCCCTACCACGTCTCCATTATTGTCCACAACAATTCCCCTTAATTTGACTAGCATTGCTGGCAATGTTTCTGTCACTGGATTTCCATTTAAGAATTATACCACCTCGGCTGAAGGTTCTGCGACGTTTTCATCCAATGCTGGTTTTAATCAGACTTCTTTTACAAACTCTACGGGAATATTCACTAGTCTCCCAATTTTGACCAGACCTGCAAATGCAACTACATCATCTGCTGCCTGGAACAGTACCGCCGTCAGCTTCTCAAATACAACACTTCCAACGAGTGTATCGCAGCAGAATTCTACATATGGCACAACTGTTCCCACTTCGAACTCATGGGCTAACAGCACAACGCTCGGAAGCGGTTACTCTACTGAGCTTCCATCCTTTTCTAACACGTCTGTTAGTAGTAATTCCGCAACCTTTACCTGGACCAATTCTACTACCACTCCGGCTAACCTCAGCAGCATTACTGGAATTACTTCAAAGCCATTTTCTTCTTCTCTTTGGTACAACTCTACTACCGTTGAAGTTAACACTACCACATATACAATTTACGTTAATGGTACTACTGCTTCAGAAACTGGTTCTAGTATAGGTGAAGAGACCACGATAACTACTGTTGTATACCCTCTTTCTACTACTCAGCACTGGAACAACTACACTTCTGGAAGCATTATTACTATTACTGACTTTGTTAATGCGACGAGCTCGCCTTCTTTTGTTTCCGTTTCATCCATTCCATTGCCTACTGGATGGTCCAACAGCACTCTGTTTGTAAACGCAACGACATTACCTTCCAATATTACTGTAACTTCTATTGCCAAGCCGACTAAATGGAACAACTCTACGGTTACAATTTCGAATAATACTACTGCATTCACTAACTCGTCGGTTCCCATAATCACGGGTCATTTTGCTAATACTTCGCTTCCAATTTCTACTGTAACGACTTTGAAGTAAGCTGATTATTAACCTATCTATTCTCTTCCATGATGTTAACTGTATTTAGTCAAACCAACTCTACTGTCTTCACATCTAGTTATGTGTCGAACAACTACACCCGCAGGTATGTATACAGGAATTATATGTGAATTATCTCAACTAACACCGGAATATTAGCACTTTGATTGGTACTGGTACTATTTCAGGCTACAGTAACACTACGAAGGTTTCTACTTCTATTGGATACACCACTTCTAAAGGTTATTCAACTGTGATATCCCCTGGACAACCTATTACTACCGCCGGCACACTGACAATCCCATATGTCGTGACCTCTACGCGGACTGTGCCTCATTATACCACCAAAGTCGTCGAATATACATCTTATTCCACTGGAACTGCCTATGTCACTGTTCCCAATGGTAAAAATGCAACCATGGTTACTTCAGTTTTCACAGTGCCCGTTGTGGTTACTTCAACGCATACAGTACCTCATTATACAACAACGTACGCGGAGTTCACGTCCTATTCTACTGGAACTGCCTACATTACTGTTCCTCATAAAAACTCTACTCTGCCTGGCTCTACAGTTGTTGTCGAATCAACTTTATACGTTACCAGCATCGAACATGTTACTGAAACCTCAGGAACTACCACTTATACTTCGACTAAAACCCATAACGTACCCACTATTGTCACATCAACTTACACTCAGCCTCATTATACCACAGAATATGTTTCAACCACATCGTATGCTACGGGAACTCAGTACGTTACTGTAACGCAACCAGAGATGACTACTGTGGTGACTTCTATACACACTCAACCTGTCGTTGTTACTTCAACTTACACGCATCCTAGATATACCACTGACTATGTTGAACTTACATCATATTCTACTGGAACCGCCTATATCACAGTTACCCACGGCGCAAGCACAACTACTTCAGCTACTGTTTACACTACTACACCTCAACCTGCAGTTTTCACTTCGTATTCCACAGCAACAGCATACGTTACATTAACTCGTGGAGTAACTACTCTTTCCAAGGCAACAGAATATGTTTCTACATCTATAGTTACCTCCACTTACACCAGGCCCCATTATACAACTGAAACAACTGAGTATACCTCATACTCAACTGGTACTGTGCACATTACTTTGACTGCTGGAGGTGTTTCAACGTCGTCTGTGTTTACCAAACCAGTTGTGATCACGTCGACTTATACCAGACCTCACTACACTACGGAATATGCTGAATTTACATCCTATTCTACTGGTACAGTATATGCCACAATCAGTAGAACAACTTCTACTGCTTCCTCTGTTCAAACGACGCAAATCATTGTTACTTCGACATACACCAAGCCTCATTATACAACGAAGTATGTGGAAAATACATCTTATTCGACCGCCACAGCGTATGCAACTGTTACTAAGAGTTCTTCAACGAAGTCTATTCCCTCAGAGGTTATTCAAACGTCTGTCGTTACGGCAACTGTCACTAAGCCCCAATACACAACTCAGTATGTTGAGCATACATCCTATTCTACAGGAACTGCCTTCATTACGTTGACCTCAAGCAATGTTCCTGTTCCAACTACATCTGTGTTTACTTCAGCTTACGTCGTTACTTCAACTGTGACTACGAGTACAATGCCCGAGTACACAACAATCTACCTCGTGTCTACTGCCTACTCCACTACTACAACGTACTCAATCTCCACTATTTATGATATTACTCACACAGTAGTATCCGTTTATGCTACTCCTGTAGTATCAACTGGCTATGTCACTGAACCAGTTTCTACCACAGTCCTTACGTCTTATGTTGAAAACACTCAGTTGTCGACTGTCACTATTAAGGAGACTACACAGGCAAATATTGTCACGCAACCAGTTGTTGTCACACAGACCCAGACCAAACCTGCTTACACAACTGAATACGTTAAATCTACGATATATTCTACCGGTACAGCTTATGTTTCTGAAACCATTGGGGGTACTGTAACAACCACAACTTCTGTTTACACCATACCTTACGTCACAACCTCACCTGCTGTGGCCCCGGGCTCCGTTTATACAACTACTGAGTATGCAACTTTGACATTTGGTGGAAGTTTGCATACTACAACTACAGAAACAGTTATACCTTTGGTTGTCACTTCTACTGTGACAAAGCCTCATTATACCACCCAATATACTGAGTATACTAGGTTTTCCACAGCTACCACCTTCGTGACAACATCTAACGGGGAGAAGATCACTGTTACTACAACTCCTGTAACAGTGCCCTATGTCATCACTTCAACTTATACAATGCCAGCATACACTACCAAGTATGTCGATTTCACGAGTGTCTCAACTAGTACTCAGTATATTACCACAACTGTTGCTCCCTCCGTTTCAGTGTCAACTGTATTTTCCTCTACTCCTTCCATTATGACAACGTACGTTACAAAGCCTTACGTTCACTCAGCGTATTATACGACGACTACGGTATTTACGACTCCTGTTGTTGTCACTTCACCTGTTGCTCAACCGCAATATTCTACTGAAGTGAAAGAGCATACTTTTTTCTCAACTGTCACTGAATTCACCACGTATATCCCCACTATTACCGAGTATGTCCCCACAACTACTCGAATTATTTTCACTGTGGTTACTCTTACAGCGACCGAAAACGAAACTACTTCCCCGACCGCGAACTTACAAACTGTCACTGACTACATTACTATCGGGGAGACTGTTGATGGACAAGTTCAAACAATTACTCAGACTTGCAATGGAAAGTGTCAATTTACTACTGTTGATGGCCAAGTATCATTGATTTCTCAAACAGCGGGACCTCTTGTAGTTGAGACGACATTGACTTCTACTATTTATCCGTCTGGTGATGAATTGACCAACAGTGTATCGGTTGTCTATATGTCCACTACTGTCATTGTCACTCCGAGCAAGTCCATTGCTAGCGAGCCAACATCTACAAACGTCTCCATTGAAACTGAAACTGTGCAAATCGTTACTGAACTAACAACAGACTTAATTACTAAGACTGAAGCTTCTGTTTCTGTGCCAACTGGGCACATCCCAAGTGAGGTCTCTACTCCTACTTTCGGTGTCCAGACTGTTACTGTCACTGTTAATCCTGCTGATACCGACATACCTGTTGGACATGTTTCAAGTGAAGGTATTATAGCCTCGACAACCCACCAAACTGGACTGGTATCTTACGATAACACTGCAAGCTCGTTATCTACCGCAAACAGTCATACTTTCTCTAGTGTAACATCCAGCAGTGAGATGAGGAGCGAGGTGATTGTTAGCACTTCTGTGAATGAAATTCCGGTAAGCTCTATGTCGAATGGCAGTGGTACTACTAGTAGAGATGTCACTTCCAAGCCAGATGGCGGTGTTTCAATTGTGACAGTTACTGTCGATAGTGATGGCCATATAGTTGGGGAAGTTACAAATCTGCCCGCATCCAGTGTTTCTCACTCAACGACCTCAACAGGACATGTTGAAAGTGAGCTTTCTACACAGGCTAGTACTGAGATTGCTCAAGTTACTGCTGGCAGTAACATGCCTATTAGTCATATCAGCAGTAAAATTCCTACTGGACATATTGACGGCGACATTTCATCAAGTCAAATTGAAACCAGCCATGCGAGCTCTGCTTCTAACAATATTCAATCTGCAAGTACTCTCATGATAAGTTCCGAAATCATTATCAGCCAAACTGAGAGTACCATTCCTACTGGACATGTTGAAGGTGGTCCATTGAGCTCAGGTTCTAGTGTTAACCCATCAGTAGGCACCGTTACAGTAACTGTCCACACTGAAAGTGCCATACCTACTGAAAATGTTAAGAGTATTACCCCAAGTATCTCTCCTCCTAGCAATGTTGAGAGTAAGCCTCACAATACGGTAACCGTGACTTTTACTAGTGGAACTCCTTTGAAAGCCGTTACTACCGAGCACTTCAAGAGCGAGGTCTCCGGTACTGAAATTCCTAAAAGTGTCGAAAGTAATTACATGAGCTCCACGAATGGCCGTATTGATAGCGTTGTCTTATCTTCTTCTACCCTGGTTCCTATTGGTATTGCTACTGGACAGGTTAAAAGTAGCCCTATTTTGCCAAAAATAATCCCTACTAGTCAAGTTTCAACTGTTCCTATGAGCCCTATTACAGCCTTTGGCAGTGAAATCTCTACCGACCATCTAACAGGTTCAGATACTGTCATGGGAATAACTACGCCTACGTCAATTTTGGCTGAGTCTGTTGTTAACCCAAGTGCAAGTTCTGCACAGGCCTCTGCTTTGTCCAGTTTTGTCAGTGAGAGATCTGTTGCACCGACCATTCAAAATCCACTTGGAACTGACACTGAAGCCGATACCCCTGGAACGTCTACACGCATTTTTTCTGCTCCTATCATTACGGTCACTCCTGTAGCATCTATCCCACGTACTCGTGCAAGATCTGCTCTAACACAAACTCCGGTAGTTGTTTCTTCTGATCCTGCACGTACCAACACTCGAGTACCAAGTAGCGTTTTACCTTCACCAGTAACCTCCGTTCCTGCTAACACTCAACCTTCAATACTGACTACCGATCCAAGCAATACGAATATTCCGGCCCCAGTCAGTACCGTATCTTCTATTCCAATCGGTCATTTTGCTTCTACTGAAAGTTTAACTGATGATTCACAGATTTCTACTGTTTTTACTACTGAGACTGTGCACATTCCATATTCTGTTTACACTTCTCTTCATGGACCAGTGCCAACTAACTATGTCCAGCCTGGACCACTTAGTACTGTGCAACCTATTCCTGTTGTCTCACCTCTTCCAGTTTTCTCTCCCATTCCAGTTGTCTCTCCCATTCCAGTTGTCTCTCCTATTCCCGTTGTCTCTCCTATTCCAGTCATCTCTATTGAGCCAGCCCCACTTCCAAAACCAATTATTGTGACTCCTATTATTTCTTATATTTCTCCGGAACTACCCACGCCGGAACCCTGCTTCAAGAAATGGTGCAAAAAGCACAAGTTTAAGCCTTTCATCGGCGTCCCAGATGATTCTGATTTAATTCCAGATACTGCCGTAGATTTCCCTACGTCAGAATTTGAAGTCCCCACAATGACGATAGACTCCACGGTTGATTTTGCTGCATTTACTAGCACGTTCTCCTTGACTGGTTCCTATGCAGACCTTCCGACTTTCACTGGTCACTATGCTCCGATTGAGTCCACGAATAGTCAAATCCAGGAATCTGCTACTACTGCTGGTACTGAGACTGCTCCCATAACTTCTCTAATAAGCAATCTTCCCTCCGAGTCATCTGAAAAGCCGACTTCTATTTCTACGCAAATTTCTATTGAGACTTTGAGCCCAAGCACCTTAAGTGCCTCTGCAGCAGCTCTTTCTACTTCTTTAATAGATTTGTCCTCCTTGAAATTTACGGAGGCGTCTACCTTTGCGTCTACTGAGTTAGCATCATTTACTGTTATGGAAACAAGTACTGTGGAAAGCTTCATTGATGGCCCCTTCCCTTCATCGATGGATTCCCCTCAATCTGATGCTTCAGAAGAGATGGATTTTTCCTCCCTCTTGCAAGAGAGTCAGAGCACCGTTACGCAGTTGGAAGTACTTAGTACAACAGCATCATGGGAGCCGACACCAACTGTTACAGGCAATACTTTCCCTTCTAATATTGAGATTCCAGAGACTCTTGAATCTACCATACCCCCAGTTGTAGTTTCTGAGACTCCCGTGACACCCGATTCTGCTACTTTGCTTTCGGCGCCTACTTTTACGATTCCCTCCGTCGTAACTGAAACTTCTGTTCCTTCAGCTCCTTCTATTCCCTCTTTGGAGAACACAGTAATTTCAACTCCTAGTATGGCACCTCCTCACCAGATTTCAACAGTAAAGGTATCTTGCAGTGGAGCACAGTGTCATCATACCAGCATGCCGCAAGTTACTCAGGTGGCACATAGTTCTGCGTCGAAAGCTTTATCTTCAATTCTGATTCCAGTTGCCGTATTTATCTTCACTGTTCTCCATCTCACTATTTGAATGAAAGGTGCTTGATTGCAGTACTTCCTTATTACTCTCAAAAATTGTTTTAGTTAGCTAGTTTTTTTCATTTTTTCTTCTTTTTTTTTCCTTATTTATTTTTAAATTCGTTTAATTATTCTAATAAACATTTCATTATCATAAATCGTGAGGCCCTGGACTTGTTACTTAGCAAGCAAGTCTGCTAAGTCTAAACCAAATCCAGACTTTGACTTTTCTTCTTTTTGGGCCATCAATTTTGAGAGAGTGCTTCCTTTCTTTGATTTTGACCGCTTTTTCTTCGCCTCTGAGGGGGAAGAAGATTGACTTGAGGATTGCGGGCCATCCTTTGCGCATTTAAAGTGTAGGTGGGGATGCTTGTGCAATCCATGGGTTTCGAGCTTAGGAACGTCTTGAATCAATCTACTGAAACAGGCCAGGCACTTGATCTGGACTTGAGATTCTGCGGATTCTACTGGGAACTGTTTTTTTTCTAAAGTCCTATTGAAATTTTCTAATTTCTCCGCTAAAGTGGCTTGGCGAGATTGAGTTCTTTTCAATTTACGTTCACGTCCACGTTTGGAAAGACGCCTATCTTTCTTCACAAGACCAGATTTAGTTTTTGAAAAGAGTCTGATTTGACATGACCAACCAGGTATCCAAAGTATACTGCATGTTGGACAAGCCTGAGTTGCTGAGCCTGTTGTTTGAATGGTTTTATTGAGTGATATTGTCTGGGAGTACCGCAAAGCAAAAGCTGAAGTAAGGCCTTTCGCGTTACAAATATCTAAAGAAGCATGGGGCAGTTGGTTTGTATGTAGCGTCTTCAAAGTTTCCTCAGAATAACCCTCAGCAGTGATCAAACTCTGTGCATTTGTCATGATTGAAATTTAGCGAGAAGCACCGAAAAATAATTGGGACTATGAATAAACTAGTGCGAACGGCTTAAAAAAGAGACGCAAAAAAATAAAAAAAAATAAAAAAAAAATAAAAATTGGAAAAATCATAAATTTATAGCTAAATATATAATAAAAAAAATCAAAAAGAAACAACAACGTACACATTAATACCCTTAATACAACTTCCTCGCATGATCAATACCCGCTAAAACATCTTCAAGCTTGAATACCGGGCCAAATCCGTCGCAGTGCTCTTTGCCCATTAAATATTTCATCACGGCCTCAATATTGATACTATCACTGTCAGGTTCTTGTACAATACGCTCCCAAACAGCCCCGGCGCCCAGCATGACATCACCAACCTTTTTTTCGTAAACTATATAGGAAGGAGCTCGAGGGTCTGAAGTGGTAAGGCTTTCTGGGGGAGGGTGATGCCCAGCAACTAACATGTTACTAAACTTATGCACTGGAAATGTAGCTCGCAAAGGTATTGATGGAGCACGAGCAATACCCGCCTTCTCAGTTGTAGCTAACAAAACCTGGTTCTCAGTTGAAATGACTGTATTTTCCTTTTTTAGACGTTCGTTCTCTGAGTTGAGTCTAAGCTTTTCTCTCTCACTTTCCCCGAGCTTTTGCTCCAACTCTCTGACCCTTTGTTCCTTTCGCTCACGGAAAGCACGCTGTGCTGCACGGTTCTGTGCTTTTCGCTTTACAGCAATATCCTCCTCTTCATTACTGTTAGAGTCTCCAGATCTGAATGCATTCTCATCTTGATCAATCTTCATCTGGGAGTCAGTATGCCCAAGCTTCTGGCGCCGTCCATTTCGACCTGCTGGAGAAGCAACCGGAGGAGACAGATTGGCAGGATGTTCCTGATGAAGGATGGGAGAGCTATTAGTTAGCGAAGACCCGTAGAACTGATTACTCCGAGGGTCATTCAAGTAAGGGTCTAGCTTAATCTGGGGTTCAGAAGTCATAGGGGACTCGTAAGAAACAGAAGTTCTAGTCTGCAAGTTCATTGCGGTGGTATGAGAGGATGAAGAAGAAGGAGAAAGGGAACCCAGGTTATCCCGAGATGTTGACATTTGTACATCTTGGTACAAAGGAAGTTGTTGGTGCTGGTGCTGTGGTAGAACCTCTTGCATGTTCTGATGACCGCTTGATTGATACATGTTCAAAAGCCCGTTATCACTCATTAAGGCACCGGCTCCGGAGGATCCTATATCGAAACTTCGCAGTCCGTTGACCTCATCATGAATTAATGTGTCACATTCCTCCCACCCGAGAGATAAATCATTAGTGTGAGCAAAAGCCTGGTGTTGAGTCTGGTGGATATCCATGAAGACAAAAGAGTTTGTGTTTAATCAATGGTAGTGCTTTATATGTAATGCTATTAAAGGACACAGTATGGTATAAAGGTTGCAATGATGGAACAAAGTGGCTCGAGTGAATGTTTGAAAGTGAATACAAAATTGGACTTTTAGTAATGTTTTTGGGAACTAATTTTCTTAGGGATAGAATCATTTAACTAAAGTCACGTGATATATGTGGCAAAACCTGCCAATCAAGCAAACTGCAAAATTTCAGATGTCGGAGGGTTGCCACCAAATGAAGAGTGAACCATGAATGAACATGAAAAGTAGCTCTACTTTGTTCGAGCCATTCAAAGACAAATAGCGCTTTGGTCCAACAGAATCTAGAGATTAGGCATCTTTCTACAATAAATGAGACGTAAGACTCGATTTGAAGGAAGTACAGCAAAGAAGCTAAGTAAACAGGCATCATGAATAGCTAAACATAAAAATACAAAATATGCAGACAATGAAAGAAAAGGAGAAAAAAGAGAAAGAGAAACAGAGGTTTGAAAAAGACCTTCTGCTTCATCTATTAAGACCCAGATTCTGCATTCCATTAGTTAATAAGTTAGGCACAGAACTAGACCCAGTGGGAGATGCGTAAATGGCTTGATTGCCAGTGAATTGATTATGCAAAGTATCGGGCTGAGCCGTATTTTGAGGGAGGTTGATGGCAGAGGAAGAATACAGCTGACCTGGAATACTCGGGCTTCCGGAAGAACCTGACAATAGTCTTCGTCGTGATGGCGGAGGGGGTGGTGGAGCTAGCATTCCGTTGCTCATGGTAGGAATGCTTGGACCACTAACACGTCTATAACCATTAACATCTAGAAACTGGTTGCCACTAGACGTACTTGAAAGGCTGACGGGCGGCCCATTACTGACACTTCGCCTGGGAGGTGGAGCGGGGATACTTTGGAACAAAGGCAAACCAGGTAAATTTTGACTTGTAGGTTGTGGAAACTTCTGGATATCCTGGGAAGGCATAAAAATCTGACTCTCTGGATTTGAGCGCTGATCAGATGTTACATTTGCTTGCTGTTGACCAGATCCACTAGAGAGTAACGGTTGCTGCGGTGGCTGCGATGTGTGAAAAATAGACTCAAATTGGGCCAGCGATGGAGAAGGGGAGTTGCCATGACTTTGGTTAATGAAACTGGGATGTCCCAAACTTTGCCCGTAAATCATATTTCGCGGAGGGGGAGCTTGTGGCGGACTAAGTGTTCCAGTGGCCTGAGGCGATAAACCAAATGGTATTGGACTGGGTGTCATTTCATGAGAAGCACCAAGTCTTACTGAGCCATTTCCTAAAGAGAAAGTGTTTTGGGGCTGATTGAGCGACCCAAAAGCATTGCTTAAGTTTTGCTTGCCTAGAACAGGTCCGGTTGGAGTTGGAACTAGAGCAGGCAGTGCCGAACCAGTATTATGCTGAGGTAATGGCGATGTCGAGATCTGCCTTTCGCTATTTGAAGCTCCAGTAGAGTAATAAGAACCGTTAAGTCGGTTAATGCCAGAAGATGCATCGGACACTCTAACCTTGGGAGGTAAGGGCGGAGCCCTACTGGATAAAGGTGGTGGAGGAACATTACCAGAACTTGGCGTCGCATAAACGTACTGGTTCATTCCTGTAATTGGAGGAGAAGGTGAGGGTGAATCATTGTACATGATTGAGCCCGTTCTATGCTTCGGAATTGGGGGCGGCAGGTTGGACACTCCGTTATGCAAGACACTATCAATATTAACGTTCTTGAAAGTGTCAGTCTCAATATCTGCATCGTCTATAGGATCAATTCCTGTATCTTGCGATGTTAGTGGCTGTAGCGGTGGATCCGCATTATTTGAAATGTTAAAAATATTTCCCACATTGTAATTGCCTTGAGGATGGGAAGAAGGAATAATTCTATTCAATGGAACAAGCTGAGGCATAGATTGTCTTTGGCGCATGAGCTCTTCCATACTTCTTGCTGCAGCCTCAGCAACTTGAGGAGGACCTGTATCGAAAGTAACTCGTTTGCCTTGCTTACTAGATTTCGGAGGAAGATACTCCTGTTCTAAAGCGGGCGCAGATGGCATTTCACCGGTCAGAATAAAAGCGGTAAAGGAGTCAATGTCTATTCTAGGTTTAGACGAGTTTCCAGCAGTGTTACCTCGATCGCGCCTAAAGGGATTTCCTCTCGCAGAGTCTTGGGATTCCGCCTTTGGCTTTTCTATAAGAATAGGATCAGCTTTGAGAGTTTTGGAAACAATAGATTTAGGCTTAGGTACAGCAGCTACCATAAATATAAGTTAGTCAGATTATCAGAACTCGACAAGCAAATCAGCTGAGTACACATACCTGGCTGAAAAACTAGATTAGGAGATATATGCTGCCCTGATAACAAATGGCTGGCAACTCTTAAACATGCGTAGAATATCTGAGGGTCCGCTCGTTGAGAATTGATTGGAAGGACAGAGCAAATCTCATTCATAGTTAGCACAAATGCGGGTGGTGATTCTTAAGACTTCTTCAAGACTCACCAAGTTTCTCTCTTGCAGCTTCACGCCAAAGTTTTCCAAGTAAGAAAATACATCTTGAAGACTGAGACTTCCAACTTGCTTGCGCAATAAAAGATCAGTATACCATCGAGGATAAGTCTTCAACTCTTCGTCAGAAAGATTCAAGCTTTCGATAGTGAAGGCTTGAGATGATATTTGGTCGGAAGACATTGTGTAAGACGAAAATAACGGTGCACAGTTGTAAACTATAAGTCAAAAGCACCTCTATTATTTACATCAATCTTCGAAATGCGGTCTCGCTATCTGAGGCCATGCGCATCAATATATCCACGAGCGGACGTTTTTTTTAGAGGTTTGATGAAACGGTACTGTTGGCGTGAATGTCAAAATTGGCCGAAAGTTCAAACTTCTCCTTAGCTCTTCTAAAACCCCAGCCCTGATGTTCAGTGAGGAATTTAAAATTTATTTTACACTGTCCTTGAATTCAACTCCTCCAATTCAGCAATTGGGGATAGCACTATTTTTTTTCGTTTTTTATTTACAACCAGGAAATCCTTTATAGTTTGTATTTGGTGGTGTTGTGAAATGTCTGAGAAGGCAGATTTATTAAAAAGAAACTACGACTCCAAGTCTGCCGATGAGGTATTATTCAATTACTCCTGCGAGGGATATAAGAAGTTCTAATTCTTAAACAGGTCAGGGCTTGGATTTCTTCTGTTCTAAATGAACAGCTACCTAATGGCGATTTGATAGAAAGTCTTCAGGATGGTGTTATTTTGTGCAGGTACGTAAATTTCGGTTTTTTTTACCACGTACATGGACCTAACGTCCTTAAAACAGAGTATCAGATGCTATCCAGCAAGGTTCTGTGAAATATAAGGAGTCCAAAATGCCTTTTGTTCAGGTGCGTTTTCTTTCATTATATTCAACAGGTTCAATTCTTACTCGTTTTAGATGGAAAATATTGCCTCTTTCTTAAAATCAGCCTCTAAGTTTGGGGTGCCTGATCACGAATTATTTGAAACGGTACGCAAGTTAATGTATTATTCAAAAAGACAATTACTCATCAACAATCTAGGTTGACCTCTATGAGCTTAAAGATCCAGCACAAGTACTCACGACGATTCGAGCATTATCTCGACAAGCTTGCAAATTCAATTCTTCGATTTCTGTTATTGGTCCTAAACTGGCTGCCAGAATCCCACGTAGTGATGGTCCAACTAAAGCAGTCGAAATACCAGCTTGGAATACTGCTCAATATGGATACATTAATGGAAACAAGGGTGCTTCGTCTGGAGGACGACGTGATATTGTTCCACAAGTCCGCAAACCTCCACCTCCACCACCAAAACTCATGGTAAAACTTAAGCAGAATGAACCTGTTGATCGTCCTAGAGTCCCAAAGAAGTCTAATCTATTTACTGAAGACGACGATGAGTCTGCACCTCATTCCGCCAGCACTTTTATTGGTAAGAATTCTTCAGCCAAACTTGACAATGGTCACAATGTAAACATTCAACTGATGGCGTGTGGGTTACGAAGTCAGGGAAAAATAGATAATAGTTTTCAAACTTTTGAAGAAACCGATCCTTCAATTTATGAATACGATGAGGTATATGATGCTATCAAGCAAGCTCAGCATAATGCTAAGCACGTTGAGAAAGATACAGAGAGAAAGGTAAGTTTTAAGAAATCGCGTCAGAGTGCGTAACACTAATATTGTATTTGACCAGTCCAAATATATGAATCAACTACTTGAATCAAAAAAGATAAGAGAAAGAGATCGCTTGCGAGCTCAAGATGTTAAAATCAAGAGAGAACGTGAACAAGAGGGAGATGAGTATGTCGACTCGGAAGTATTTATTACCTCTGCATACAAAACTCAACAGGAAGAACTTGAGAGGTCCGCAAAATTAGAAGAAGGTTTGTAGTACTGTTTTTCCTCCTGTCATAAATTTTAATTATACTAACAATTTTTTTTAGCGAAAAATTTGGAATCTACAAAAAACATGAAGTCTTTTCATCTGAATATGCTAGATAGACGAACCAAAGTACATGAAATGGCGCAGCAAACAAATTTGATCAAAATATCAAACATTTCGAAGGACGAGCTTATAAAATCAGAAACTGTTATCAAAGAAACAGAAAAGAGCAATATCCGTTCAGAGAATTCACAGAGTCTTGCCCCTGGATTGAATATGGTCAGTGGAAAGACGCAATCGAAAAACTTGTTCTTGCCTGACTCAAGTAAAGTTTTAAGTAAGAGTAATTCACAAACTAGTTCACGGCGAAATTTCAAGTCTCGAGCGGATGAGACAATGAAAATTTTAAAGCAATATGAGGTTCGTCAGCAGCAATCAAATAAGAATGATCAAGCTAAGAAGGAAAAGCTCATTTTAAGCGCCATGTCCAGTAAATCCGACGACACACTTTCTCAAGCGAGGGCACGATTCTTAGCAAGAAAAAAAAAAGTGTAACAAATTTGAACTGCTCACACACAAACAGACCGAGCTCTGCTATTGCTAATCTTACATAGTTGAAAGCGATCGAGTGACTTCTCAAAGTATTAGTGCTCTTCACTACTCCCATAGCCCGCTAAAACGTTTGAATGATAAATAGACTGAAAAGAAGACCAAGTACGGCTTTTTTGAAACCGGACTTTACTCCATTTTAATATTATCTCGTTACCTACCTCACATGAATTCTGAAAACTCATGAATGCGTTGTCAACTAAAAGAATTGACATAATACATAGACATGCTTAGAAATTTACCACTCTGACTACATTTAGAGCCATTATTCACAATTTATAGGCTCGCGCGTCTGTTTATCTAGAGTTGGATTAAAGGGATGAAATAGATACGTAATGCTGTTATTAACAAATTAGAAATGAAGTTAGAACATATTTAGTCTAAACATAATATAACAGTCAAATAAAATTCAAAAAATAAATGCCAAATTCTGAAAACCCAGGCTAGCAACTCAATGCACGAGACAAAATGTAATTTACATCTCGGTATCATCACTTGAACCAGTTACTAAACGCTTGTGCCTTACCTTTTCTTATCCTCGTTTATCGCTAATTTTTGGATAAACAATTTTTTGTACTATACGGTAATGGCCACTTGCCCTAAAACAGGCGAGACAAATAATAAAATGGTCGAGTAACTAACTTGCCTAGTATATGACCTCTATAAACTAAAAATTTATTGAGTAGCTTGGGCAGCGCGTTTAGGAGGAGAATAGAAAAATATATCCTGCAACTCCTGAGACGTCAGTAGGTCTTCAGCACTATGAATAGAATTAGACGTAGTTTTCAACGGGCGTGATATTTTGGCACGAGTTCTAAGCGTAGTTGAGGTAACATTTGACTTAATATCCCCAAAGTTTTGGGTAGAGTATGTTGAATCTTGAACTTTAACAGAAGGACTTGTTTGGCTTTTGTACTTAATGGATCTTGGTTCGCGCGCTTTGATGATTTTTATTTTGCTGACATTTGTGGGTTTACTGACGAATGTTTCTGCAGGAGGGTTCGCAGCCTTCCTCATTTTCTCTTGCATGTCAACCGTTCTTTCTGAGTTAGTCAGGCTAGTGAAATTCTCTGTCATACTTCTCAAAATAGGAGGATGACATGCTTTCCATTCAACAGATCTTAACTCTTTGTTGCTCACTGATATCTGTGCTTCGATAGAAGGAATAAATAGTTGTTTTTGATCATCAAGAGACGATAAAACTGGAGTCGATGGTATGTAAGGAAATCGACTCAAGTTCAACCTCTTGCTAGGCTTGCTGGAAAGATTCAGGGTTGTACATTCTTTAATAAGATCGAATATGTCCAAAGAGCGACCTGGTGGAATAGGTTCAGGGTGTGATGGAGTGACACAATCTAGATTAGTCTCTTTGCGCAGGACGTGATCAATATCAACAGCTGAGAAAAATGCACAAGAATATGGAAGATCATTAATTCCAACCTGCTGACAGAACATGGCTCTTGTCCACAAATTACATATTTGCAATGCAAGTGACGTTCGCGCAACATCCTCATCCATCGAAAGATATCTGATTTCGTCATGAACCGTGATAACCAAACGGGCATTGATACTAAATCTTTGAATCAAATACTGCATTGAAGTAATCAGCAAATGTAAATAATCAACTCCTGAAGATTGAATTGTCCAATTCACTCGAGAAGTCATGAATGCAGATTTTCCTAAATTCTTGGACATGAGTGCCTGAGTGATAGCAGCACCTAGAACAGGAGTGCGCGGCATTTCTTGGCCAGCCATTTCTTCCAGCCTGTTGAAGATGATACTTTCTGAGCCTGCTCGCCAAAAGCCCTTCATTCCAAGCGTTTCTGACTTGGATTTTTGACCCTTCGTTGCTATGTATAATTTTTCTGCGGTAGCCTTTGCCTCTTCGGTGCTAAGTTGTGGACAAAACTGCTTTAAAAGCTGAGTGGCAAATTTGACACCAGCACCATAAATACGTCCATAGTTAAATACTTTTGCTTCGTTTCGGGAAATATTCAAAATCTCAGCTGTTTTCGAATGTAAATCAGTGCCCTCAGATTTCGTACCTTCTAAGGTCATCCAGCCTAAAGCCGTGCCACCGTGCATTTTAAATAAAGAGTCACCCATAATGCTTGCAATCCAAAGTTCCTCAGAATCGACATCGGCACCAACAAATTTGTATCCAGGGGGAGCTTTAACCATAGCTTTCTGTTCTGACCCAATTCTATTTTTCTTTGCATTGCTGGCAGTCAACCAAGTGTTTTCAACTGCTCTTCTTGTAACAGTGCCCATTGGTATCAAAGATGGTAAAATCATGCCAAAATCTTTGGGATCCGTCGTTTCAATTCCCATATTGACATCGTCAGACCATACAGCCATTTGACTATGCATTCTTTCCCGATTTGATATCCAGTAGGCACAGGCTGCATTTAGCTGCAGCGCTTTTGCAGCAAGCTCATACTCAGAAGACAATATCCCTTTTTCAAAATACGAAAGATAAGCTTTACTCAGCGGGTTTGTGCACCTGGCAGCAGCTCCGTCCTTGTGCGGTACTTTGAAGTATATATCATCAGGGCCATTTTTCAGAGAGATATTAGTCTCATTATTCATGTCAGCGACAGCATAATTTTGTGCCCGATATTTTTCTGCCTCAGTCCTTTGAACTTTAAAAACAAAACCATGAATAGTAGACCAAATTAAAGGATGGCGATCCCACTGTAACCGAAGAAGCTGGGAAGACACTCGGGATCTAACTGTAAGATTCATGGAAGACTTTGAATTGGGAAAAAGTGCTCGGTACCATTCAGGATACCCGGGAAGTTTGGAATTTTTAGGCAATCTAGGTTCTTCGCCCTTTTTACCTTTAACCAATCGCACTGGCTTTGTAGTCCAGTCAAGTTGACTTAGCCATGGATCATTCATCCACTTTGAGGAGTCATCTTTCAAAGCTACTGCTGATTCAGCGAGGTTTACCAAACTGTTGTAAACTTCCTGACGGGATGTTTGATAACAACTTTCAGCAGACTCAAGATAGTTTTCCCACGATTTGTTAATTGGCAGAAACATGCTTGACATGTGCCTTAATGCAGCAAAGCTGACAGGATGAGGGGAGACTTTAAGGAATGCTGGGAGAAGGACACAAAAAACTTTGAAAGTGGTCTCAACGTCTCGAGCACAGTAATCAACAAGAACGGAAAATTTCTCAACTGCTTCTTTTCGAGTTAAAGTGCCAAAATCGTCTCGCATCGTCTTATCATGTTTTAGTCCGCAGTGCAGATAAGCAACGTCAGCAAGATTATTTAAAGAACTAACATTAACCCAAGGATTTTCAGCCTCACCTGCCTTGATTTCCTCAAGGTACAGTTCAGGGTCGGATTCGCCTTCTTCCGTTCCCTCAGTATCCATGATTTGCTCCAACTTTTTCTTAGTCTTCTTGAGCTTTTGGTAATCAGGTCGCTGCCGGGAACACATTCCATTAACAGCAATGTGTAAAGACATGGTATCTAAAAACATGGTATTTGTAAGACTAATATTGTATTCCTCTTTAATTCGTTTTCTATCATAGGAAATATTGTGACCAACAACAACCTTTTCCTCTCGGGACCCGAGAGGTATCAAGTGTCGCACATTTTCAGATTCACCCAAGAACCAAGGTGAAACCCAAAGGTACCAAGCTTCAGCAGAACATGCAACAGCAAAAACAGGAAAATCCGAAATTTTGTACATGACTTCGGTATCAAAAATAAGTCCGTTTTTTTCATCGGGATAAGGAACAGGCTTAGGTGCTAATCCAGGTTGATATTTGGTCCACCCAGACTGCATAAGCCAAGTGTTTGCGGATGGAATAGGAGGTATGCCTTGCGAAACAAACTCTTGAGCTTTACTTGAGTACGGCTCAGATAAATGTTTTCCTATTTTATAAAAGTGCTCGTCAAGAGTAGAGCCCTCGAGCTTGGGAAGATCGAAATCTACGGTAGGGAGGACACTGGTTGGCTTGCCTAATAACCCATTTTCCTTCAAATGCCGCTTTGAAAGTGCAACAAGTTTATCTCGAGTATTCTTCTCAGTTAGTACATCTTTGTTCTGAGCGAAGACTTTGTTTTGCAAGTTCCATGGGAGATATTGAATGCCAACAGGGTTAATACGCAAAGCTGGACACAATTAGCTTCAAGAGATGAAAATTATCTAAAGTAATTCTTACCGTTTGGGCTCTTTGCTTGTTTTCGCAAATTGTGAAAAGTTGAAAATGTAGAGCGTGGCGCTAGAGGACGAAATCTGTGAGAGGGAAGAGAGCGAAATGACCCGGGCCGCGACCATACGCAACGATTCATGGCAAATTTAATAGTGTATTTGGATTTTGAGCATATTTTAAAAACTGCGTATAGCTTAAAAACAAATACCTCTTCTTCTAAGCAGGTTGAAATAAGCAAATGTACTGAGCAAGTAGAAAAAAATTAGTTGATATATATACGTTGATGAGAGAAATGTCGAGAAAAAGTTGCATTGCTCGACTATGAGTAGGTTTTATTTTTTCTTTGGTAATAATAACTAATCTAATTACAAATGTAGTTGTCAGCTATTTTAGCTCCAAAGCTGCTTTTTTTGGTTGCTTTTCTGCTTCCGCTCCCACCTTCAAAAACCTCGTAGTTTTCGCTCCACCTTGTTCTCAAGCCAATAAAGCTTTCCTCTTCAGCTTCATCAAACATAGTTCAGCGTTGTCTTTTACTGCACGTACGTATATACCATGAATCCTATTGATTAATGACTTAATGCTAGCTTATTTTTTCCTTCAAATCTTGCTCTCATTTTCTCTTTGCCATCTGTTATTTGCTTACTCCTACACTACTTTTGCCATATATGCTATCGCTATTCTCATGTTAACAAACAGTCTAGGAAAAGTTTAAACATCAATCCCCATGCCTTCCAATCAATCTCTAAGTGATGACCAGGTTTGTTTTTTTGAGCAGCATGATATTGACGATGTCTAATGAAGTGGCTTTATTAGGTCGCTGGTGAGCTTCGTAAAATGGTGGAATTCATCAAAAAGGAGGCAGATGAAAAAGCAAAGGAAATTGAATTAAAGGTGAGAATATTCTATAAAACCATTTTTGGGCATATTCTAATATAACCAGGCCAATGAGGAGTACGAAATTGAGAAGGCTAACATAGTTCGTTCTGAGTCCGCAGCTATTGATGCATTGTACGAGCGAAAATTCAAACAGGCTTCTCTATCTCAACAAATTGCCAAGTCCACAGTTTTGAATAAGACTAGACTGAAGGTTCTCGAATCGAGAGAAGACGTTTTGAATGAAGTCTTCACTGACGCTGGTAACAAACTTTCTGACATTACGAAGAATAAAAAGAAGTACAAGAAAGTATTGGAGGGACTTATCGAAGAGGTTTGTTTGTTTTTTCTTATTTTATTCCTATTACGTCTAACTTTACCTAGGGTTCTTTTGCGTTAATGGAACCTACTATCGTTGTCCGTGCTAAGGAGTCCGATATTTCGTTGATCAAAGAAGTTTCTGCTGATGCGGCCAAATATTTTGAAGAGAAGGCTGGCAAGCCTGTTACGATTGAAATTGATGAAAAGTCGTTTCTTCCTTCAAACATGTAAGTCATAAACTCTTGTCTTTTTTCATATGAGCTAACTTATTATTCAGTGCTGGAGGTATTGTAATTGGTAGCTCGGGCGGAAAAATTGATGTCAACAATACTTTGGAGGAGAGGTTGAAGCTTCTCTCTGAAGAGGCTCTTCCCGCCATTCGTCTTGCCATCTTTGGGTATGTACTAGTCTTTTTTTTCTACGATATGCTTTCTAACGGCTTTCGTCTAGTCCCTCAAGTACTAGAAAGTTTTTCAACTAACGTCATCATAACATAACTCTTTGACTAATACTAGTTAGTGCCTTTCACTGGCACATGAGATTAATTCAATTGTCATTCATAATATTACTATACAGATTAATCTCTAATGTGCGTAATATATTAAACATGCCGTTAAGATAATAAAGATTGAATAAATTCGTCAGATTCCTTTTCCCTATGAAGTGTAACAACTTCTCCTACAAACGGCGCGATCTCAATTGGAACCTTTGACGGTGCATCGCTGGAAAGAATGACAAGAGATGACCGCAAATGTTTCAATACATGAATGATACCCATAGAGCTCCCACAGCGAATAAGTCTGTAAAGCTGATCGGGATGAATCTGCGAGGTGAGATGTGGATTATCAAGTTCTGCGAGGTCAGGAGCTACAACTAGCACGAGGCTTGGATATTTCTCAATGAGAAGATTGATGGGAATACCAGCTTCTAAAAATGACTGTAAATACATGAATTAGCACATATGTTAGCACCGACTCAAGTTTTATTTTACCTTTGTAATTAGTATCGAAATGCTCTTAGAAGATACAGGCTTGACAGCTTTTGAGTGCGGGGCACTACTATTGCTGGTTCCAGGCCCAGAGCGAGAAAAATAAAAACATGCCGCAGCTGATACTGCAACTGAGGCTAAAGCAATTAAAGTAACTACTGGTTTACTTTTCCGGTGGCTCATTATGCGCAACAATTAGTTGTTACAGGCGATTCCAAAAAAAGTTGGTTCCTAAGGCTTTTGATAAATTGCATGCAAAAAAAAAAAACCTTGGGAGAAATCAATCACGTTCATCATTTTTCCTACCAACACGATAGGACAAGTTGAAGTGTGATTAGTTTCTTGGCATGACTGATGCAGGCTTGGAAAACGATGATGGAGAGGACTTTGATGGTTTTATCTTCTCTGCAATGACCACTTGCACGATGCATATATATCGCGTTCTGAAAGCTATTCGACCAAAAAAGGCTAGGAAAAATAATAAATATTCTAACGAATATGATCCAGCCAACACAGACCAAAATCTCTTTGTAATTGTAACGATCACGAACCAAGGATTGGCATTCTCAGTGGGAGAAATGCACACTGGCTTAGGTATGAAGCATGGACTTCACTAACTAGCAATATATCTAACAACACATTTTTACAGGAAGACTCTATATCGACCGCACATTGTTTTCAAACTACTCCTTTTCTCTTGGAGCCGAAGAAAATATTTCCTTTCGCCTTTCGCTAGATCGACTCATTACTTGTCTCCAAATGTTTTCTTCTAGTGACGCGACTGCGTCCAATTCTTCTGGATCATTTTTGGGCAAAGAAAATCTTCCCAGTCACACCTGCCGTATGGTATATCGAGGCGAAGGATACCCATTCCTGCTCATTTTCCGCCAGGGAGCTACTCTTATAACTACATGTGAATTCAAAACTATTACCATGAATGAAGAGGCCGATGGCGCAGAAGAAGCTTTGAGGCTTGACCTCGCTAACATTGTGCAACAAGTCATTATTCCGGGGAAAATCATTTCCGAAGCCATTAGTGAGCTTAATACAATAAACACTGTGACTCTTACTATTCGTGCTTCTAATACCATTCCGCGGTTTGCTTTAATAAGCCATGGCAAAATGGGTGTTTCTCAATTTGCATTTCCCAATGAAAAGCGCGTCTTGGAATTGTTTCATATACAAGATGGTGCTACCGACGAGGACGGTGAGCATCATTCTCCAAGCGATCTGGTAGTCGCAAACTCTTACAACTTTGATCAAATCATGAAAGCCTACGAAGCTATCAATCTTGCTTCTCGAATAAGTTTACGATGTGATGTGAATGGTTTTATGAGTTTACAATCAATGTACGAGATTGGGGATGGCCGGTCTATTTTCATTGACTTTAGATTTGGTGCCATTGAGGATGATGAGTTTCAAGAAATAATGGATCGCATGGGGTTCTAAGCAAGGCTGAATAGCCATAAAAACCCTTGCCTTTCTTCGCAAAATTTTGAGCAGATTTGTGTTCCATCTATTAATTACCGCTTCAAGTGAACCTGGAAAGGCCTGCTTTGCATCCCCATTTTTTTTTTCTTAATTATTTGCAGTTGTTATATGATGCGTTCCATAATTTTTTCCCTCTTTCGTCCGACTTTCCTTGCTGCTGTTTTTCTGAAAGCGCATACATATACGCCTTTTTGCAGATACCCAGTCTACGATAACTAATAAACCCAATAACAGGTTTTAGCATTTATGAATATGGTTGCTCTTCAGATGCAGGACTCTACTAAAACTGAAATTTTAAAGTCAATTCCATTGAAACGCCAACGACGAAGGTCGTCTAATATATTTTCAATTGCTGAAGATTCATTAGATGCAAAAGAAACATCTGAATGCTTCTTTAAAGTTCCTACAACTTCATATGTCTCTCTCGAAGCCACCTATGCCGAAGATCCACTATCAGGAGTCAAGGCACAACATTTGGATCCTCTTCTCATGACATACTTCCCCCCAGCTAGGGGTATTGTTTTGGCATACTTTAACCAACGCATATTGGGCCCATCTACAGACTTGTCTAAAACTCCAGAGAAACAATGTTTTTCAAAATCCATCAACAGAGGGGTTAAATTTTTGTGGTTATCTGTTGACTTTCTCGTATGGAAGCCACTTCCCGAAGATAAAATAAAGGGCTATATTAATTTTCAATCTTCGTCTTCCATTGAACTCCTAGTTCATGATGCGTTCATTGCTAGAGTCAATAGAAGCGAGATTCCAAAAGGATGGAGGTTTATTCAAAATCAGCCCGATGCATGTGAAGAACATAAAATTGGTTTTCTCAATTCTTTAAAAAACGAATCTGCAGAACCTTTAAATAAAAAAAGAAAGCTAAGTATTGTGAAAGAAAGGGATGATTTCCTTCAGGATCCAAAGTTTCAGGGATATTGGGTAGACTGCAGTGGGAAAAAATTGAATGCTTTCATTACTTTTACGGTCAAGTCATTTAATACATTTAAGGGGCATGTCTCTGTCGAAGGAAGTCTGTTGAACGCTAGAAAAATTGAAGAGAACAAAGCCAATACCAACAAAAGTTGCCCATCTTTACAAGAATTGTGGCGACGTAATGATGCTAGGGCATGCAAGGATGTAAGGTTTCCATTTAATGAGGCCATTAAAATTAGTGATCTAGATTTCAGCGTACTTTCCGGCTTGCAAAGCCTTACTTCTACTGATGAGGCAATAGACCATGGAGAGAGTTCTAAGGAAATATCATGAAAAAAGAACGGATTTTATAACTATTCTAGCTTGCCCAATTCCTCTTTTCAAATATCTTAACAAGTATGTTTTAAAATTACCTATGTGGCCTGCTGTTTTATGAGAAAATGCATTTGATTGGGGCCTATCGATTAGAAAAAAATGTGAGAAGAAATGTGGGATTTTTCTAGTAATTCATAAATGAAAGCGTCGTAAATTGAGAAGTTGCACATTTTTCACAAAATTTGGGAATTTCTTGGATTTCATTGGATACCTGTTTGCTTCAAACCATCAAGATTTTTTGACGCTTGTAGTCGAAGACTGTTTGAAAAAACTTGGAGAACTTTAACCTGGCTGCATATTAAATGATCTAACTCTGCCACTTTTAGGGACAACAATATTGCGCACTTTGATAACCTGGAAAACAACTCCTCGTAGGTAAAAATAATAGAGATTGATTTGGCTAATAAAAGAACAATTCTACTCTTGAAAAAAAAAGAAAGAGATCTCTCTGGAAAAAACGAACGGGCAATCCAGCTCAGACTTTAGATCCCACGAAAAAATTATAAGTTACGAATAAGTTCACAAAGGTTATCAAACCTCCTAGGCATAAAACAAAACTTCATTGAAAAGCAAATTAATACCTCAATAAATATGATATATAATACCCATGAATCTATGTTATAGCCATAAGCTCTGCAGAGACTTCAAGTTTTGGAAGCGCTATCCCAGTAAACATTTAAATGTTCTTGAAGTGGTTAAGCAAAACCTCACGTTCAGCAGAGTTCTCACCCCACTTGGTAATGACAACAACACCACATCCAACAACCTTGCGGGGATTACCGTCGCGGTCAAGCTGGCAGAGACCAACCCACTCACCAAGTTTCTTGGCATCAGGAACCTTGATGAGAGGAATCTGCTGCTCAGGCTCCTGGCAAAGAGCTTCAATAAGCTTAACATAAGACTCCTCAGTGACAGAATCGCAGAGGACACAAAGGAAGGCATTGCGAGAAGACAAAGCCTTGGAAGCCTGACGGAGACCACGAGCAAGACCATTGTGAACAAGGGCACGCTTAAGAGCACCCTGAAGGGCCTCCTCGATGGACATTTCACCGGGGGCAGCGGCTTCAGCAGCAACTTCAACCTCCTCAACTGCGTTGACTTCTTCGATATCAGACTATAATTTAATTTGTCAGATCATTTTCGTGAGAGTAGAATCAGGAAAATTCCTATGAAAAATACAAACACGACATCAATACATACCATTTTGTTTAGTTTTTAAAGTGTATGATTTTAATAGATTTTAGCGGGACTTCTTCGTCAAGAAAGATGTTGATAGTTCAAACAGGATTCTGCTCCGTCCGTACTGTGATGTAGATTGCGAAAGAAAAGTTTGAGAGTTGAAAAATAATGTGAATGAAAATGTTTTAAAGATATTTCACCCTTACCCTAGATTTTGGGATGAAGTTAGGTCTCAACCCTAACTTCCAAGTCAATGTTCTTTATCTCGGGCAGAAGTTTTAAAGGCACCCCATGGGAGGATATAGTGTAGCGATTGCTCTAGAATATGTATGAATGAAGGCGGCATTGGCAAAGTTTTGTATAGTCAATTGAATAGCGGTTATAAAGTAAACTGGTTCAGTTTCCAAATAATCCAAAAATTAGCTGGTTGCGAAGTGCTTCTAAAACTGCTATTACTTTATGGCAAGTCAAATACGGAGCTTCTCTAAGATCATGAGTCTGCTAGAGTAATGACACGCTATTGTCATAATCGCAGATTAACCTTTTTTTGTGACCTTGCTAGCCATCCTCGAGCTAAAATCTTCTTAATTCCACCAGCAGTCTAACTAAGCTTAGACCCACTAGACCATTTCTGTGAGGTGGGGAATAACTCATCTTTCGAAGATTGAGTCGCTACTGTGACTTACGGACTATATTTGCTATATATTAAATTTGAGAAAGTGTTATTTTTTATTTCAAGTTTGTAAATTATTGGGTTCGTTTGCCATCTATATTATCATCTGAGACAAAATATTTGTTTTCCATGTAATTTCTGAGTTTTTGATAGCTAACAATCTCCTCTGTTATTTCTTAAATATCTACATCACTATTTTCATGCAGCAATTTAGAGTAAAGGGAATCTTCAATTTAATATACTACTGAACTCTATAAATTTTGTTGTACATCTGTAGAACTACATCATAAGTTTGCCGTTTTTGCCGTTGCAGACCGCTGTTGAGACTAAAGCACTGAAGGAATAATGATCAATCTATGCTCAGAGGGGGTTTACTAGAGAATAATTCGTACATTCCGTTAGAACAGGCTTCACTGTTTGAGTTTCCAAATCTATCAAATATCTTAAGTTGTAAGTTCTCAATAAAAAAAAACTTGATTCTACGACGCAACACTTTAAATCTCATATTCAACGCATAATCAAATGGCTCTCTAAACTTTTGAGCGATATTGAAACTAGTCTTCCATTATTTATAATACTTGACGGATAGGTTAGTGACGCAAGTTAGTTCTCAAAACAGTCCATTAAAAAGTTACAAAGTTCGACGGCAAAGGCTGAGACTTGGAGGCAACCTTAAAAAGCTCAGGGTCTTGTGAACACTAAAATTGTTCTCAGGTTTGCCAACAAAGTTTGTAAAAAAGGATTTTCCCGCATTCCGTTTGCTCTAAATAACATGTACTGACTAAATCCGGGAGGGGGTTTCCAGGAATTTCCTCTGATAAACTTCTGGATCATTAATAATGGCACTCAGAAGGTCTTTCCGTGCAGTATATTTGACATCAGTCTTTTCCAACTTTTGGTCAATGAACCACTGAGACATTGTTATTTTGCTGATACCATAGTGAGATTCTGGAGCAGTCCTCAGTGATCAAACCTTCAGAGTTCCCGAGTGGTCATGGAGTGGAATAGACGAAACTGGAAAAAAATTATAGACTGTCGTGTTTCGGATTTGACAAATAAAGTCGCTACAATGCTGCAATGGTGATGATTCATGCTAGGTGTCTGGCATGGCGAATAAAGGCGAGCTTTTTACAAATTCTACATTTGATAATACCCGAACTTGCTCTAATTTTGTCAATGAGTCCATCGCCATGTTTTTGTCAGCAATGCCTGATCCACTTTCTTCCCAAATTATTTCGTGTATAAAGTTCTGGAACTAGTCAGGGCATCTGGGTCTCTCTTGAGTCCTTTCTCTGCAAAGTGTATAAAAATAAACTTAGCTCTTCCCTTTCTTCTTTTCATTTTATTTCGCCTATTTTATATCGCTTGAAAATTTGTTGCAAATAGACTTCTGCAACCCAATTTTTCAATCTCGCGGGGACCAGAGCTTACCATTGCTTCCTCCCAACGCGCCACAATTCATTTTTGTATATTTCGCAACCCATTGTTTTTCACTCTTATCGGACACCCGACGTATTTGCTTTCAATATAGAGACGGAACGGAAAGTTTCACAAAGTCGCTCATTTCCATCTTCAATGAAATCGCTAGAGATGTCTTTGTCTAACTCTTCAGAAGTCGACGTTTCACTCCCAAAGCTGGGCCATCTTACAACCGACAATGCCTACGATTCCCCTGATAGCTCGGAAACCGACTCTACACCGAACGAGAAGCAGGTAGTTGAGCTCGTAAAAGAGCAGAGTGGCAAGATCAAGATAAGACACCAGTTTCAGGATGTAGGTGTTTTCCAGCTTCTTTTTGTGAAATTAATACTTACTATATTTAGTTCCGATTTCGCCGTGTAACGACAATTCTTGAAATGGAGTCGAGCAAAAGTTCAATATTCTTCGGGTTTTATACACTGCAAGTATTTTTACTGGTTGGTTTATTGCATGAGTTCTAACTCTATGTTCATTACAGTTTTTGGCTTGCCGTGGGTGTATTCATGACGAAAACCCTCGCTAACAATTATCTGTCAAATTTGCGATTCTCGGATTCTCAGATCATAAGGATATTGTGTAAAGACATTCACAAGGTAGCTTTTACTGATGCTATTATGTATCTTTCTTCATATTTTGGTGTTTTCATCCAACTGGCTGTTAAGAAAAAGTATATTAGCTGGCGGTCTACAGGCTGGATTATCCAAAACGTAAGGCTAAATGGATTAGGCGCGAAATTCTAGCTCTAACTGTTTTCTAGGTTTGGCAAACTATCACTTTGTTCTTTTTCATTTGGTATGCTGAATATTGTGATTTTCCATGGATTGGATGCGTGTTTCTCCTGTTGCATTCGTTGGTCCTCATTATGAAGCAGCATTCATACGCCTTTTACAATGGATATCTCTGGAACACACTTGAGGACTTGCATAAGGTTGAAGGAAAGATCAAGAAACTTGATGGAAAACAAAGTGATCAAAACCTTGACGAACTTCGTGATTTCCTAAAGGAAGAACTTGAGCTTCAATCTATCACTGTCAGATTTCCTGAAAACATATCCTTCAAAAACTACTTTGAGTACTCAATGTTTCCAACAGTAGTCTATCAGTAAGTCTTATTACTTTTGGTCTAACACTGCTATTCTGACATGCTTAGGACCGATTTTCCACGAACCGAAAAAATTAGTTGGGTATATGTTATGGAGAAAATCGCCGCCATTTTTGGTGTTTTTTTCCTGATGATTGTGCTGGCAGAAAACTATCTTTATCCAATTGCAATGCAAGCCCTTCAATTGAGAGACAAGTCGTTAGAAGAGAGGGTTCTCCGTTATCCATTGATTCTTTCTGATCTTATTCTCCCGTGAGTTTTGTACATCGTTGGTAAACCCAGAAGACTTCTAACATGGCACAGATTTGTTTTGATGTATTTACTTGTATTTTACATCATTTGGGATGCGATTTTGAACGCAATCGCAGAATTGACTAGGTTTTCGGACAGAGAATTCTATGGCCCATGGTGGAATAGCGTGACCTGGGATCAATTTGCACGAGATTGGGTATGTATGTCCTTCTAACTGATTTCAATTTTGCTAACATTTTTTTGGTAAAGAACGTTCCTACACACAGATTCTTGCTAAGGCATGTTTATCATAGTAGTATATCTTCTTTTAAGGTGTCCAAGACGACTGCAACCGGTATGTGTGCCATACTATACTACAGCTCTCAAATCTAACTTGAAAATTTCTTTAGTTTTGACTTTTCTTTTATCTTCTTGTGTCCATGAACTTGTAATGTTCGTAATTTTCAAGAAGCTGAGAGGATATCTTCTGTTTTTGCAAATGTGCCAGCTCCCATTAGTCGCGTTGTCCAGGTCTAGATTTATGAAGTGAGTTTCTTGCAACAACTGTCCTACCGAGAATCATTATTACTAACTAAGAATAGGAACAAGCAGCTGTTGGGCAACGTTATTTTCTGGTTCGGAATTTTTACAGGTCCGTCCTTGATGTGCTCACTGTACTTAACTTTTTAAATAACTCGCTCTAGAGTAGTAAATATTCAATTTTTTTATATTTTCAATTGCTATCGGTAAATTTCTTCAAATGGTCTAGTGTCGTTGAAACAGGAATCAAATACTTGATTCACAACTTGAACAGCCTGCTCGTCGCTTTCACAGTTGGGATTTGCTCTAACTGATAGAACTGCACGTCTTCGCACACATTTTTGATGGCCCTGAGAAAAATTGAAAATCTTGTTGCGGACAATTTGATTCATCATCCGGCACTCACCAGATAAACTTGAAGCACGTATCTGAAAGAAAAAAAGAGAAAGAGCAAATTAGCATTTGTATTTGATTTCACCAGCTTATTGAGATACTTACCTCGGAGCAGGCGTGATGCTTTAAATCCATCCAATTCACGTTAAATTTGCAATGGTCATATGCATGAACCATCTCATGGGTCAAGGTATCTTCTAAATGCCACTTGCTGTAAATCCTGTTCTGGCAAAGCAGAATACCAAGCTCAGGATGAAATCCTCCGCTTTTAAACTCATCGCAAACGTCACACACAATGTTTTTTGAATCGATATTTCCACCAACCTTAGCAATCTGTTGTCTCATAAAAATCACGGAGGGACCTTATGAAATTAAGTTAGTTTCAAGTTTACCTCCCTTAACCAGTTACTTACTATAATTTAACATCCAACTTTTGTACTCTTCACACTTCAAACAATCCTTTTTGGTCTTCTCTTCTGCGCTGGTTTTCTCAAAGGATGTCCGCTCTTCTTCCGACATATTGAAATTAGTCTGGTACGACAACCTCTTTGTCCACCGTTCAAATGAACTGAAAAGGAAACTGGACTCACTTTTCCCTGCGTTATCAGACATGCCTTTTCTCGACTTGAAGTGAAAAAACAAAGTGATGATTTCTGCTTACTTCCCAAAAATCAATATAACTCGCCAAAATTTGTCAGCTCAACACAAAACAGTATTCTTCTCCCAGATTGTACGTGCATGCGCAAAGAATTTATCAACTCCATGTTAACAACATAAATTTTATTTTTGTTTTTATTTGCTATTTTTATATATCAAAACCATTCGCTTATTTCATCAAATTGTTCAATGGCCAAAGCCTGATCAAGGAATGAGGTAGCATTTGGCAACTGGGAAAACATATCCAAGAACTGTGCTCCCATCGGGATTTCAGTGCCTGGTGTAGTGATAGTAGGGGGGTCATTAGGAACGGGTTCAGGCGGATGGATTAGCAAATCCTCTTTCAAGCTATTAATTGGGGACGTCTCCGGTCCAGGTTCCGCGTGTTGATTGGGATAAGAAATTTCCTGCGATTGTATCTCTAGTCTACCAAATACATTTTGACCCATGCCACCCATTGCTGCTGCAACCCACCATTGGTCCGCCATGGATTCTAAAATAGCACAGCTATCACGCCAGTCAAATCCATAGACAGGATCAGATTTGGGATATGTTCGAAGAAAAACAGTCAATGTAAGAGAGACACAATAAGGAATCAATGGAAGAGGTGGCAGAAAATCTCTGTAAGTCTTGATAACTTTTAAAATGAAGCCCGCGGCTCTTATAAGGGTTGCATTAGAGAATTCAACTCTCCTTGAGTTTTCTCGTTCATATTCGCTTTGTGCAGATTGTGGCCTAGAGGTACTGGATGATGATCTTCTGTGACTGATAGGAGATGTCTTTCCAATACTGTGAGAGGTGACTGGTGTGTCTAATGTGTATGTGCCTTGGGGAGAAGTTGCACTATTATTTCCAGGGGTTACATCTTCTCGCCCACGCTTATGGGCAAGAATAACGGCCGTATAGTGAAGTAATGCAAAAACAGCAAAGGTTTCATCAGTGACCGTAAGCTCTGTAATGTCCTGATCCAAAAGAAGTAGGCGTCTCTTTGTTTTTGGATTGGGCCGATATAAATAAATAACATTTTCAAGTCGAATACATGATTCAATTAGTTGACCAAGTTTAAAGTGCTCAGATTTAGCAATCACTTTGACGCCAACATCCTCAAGATTGCAAATCAACGGTCGAGCATTCACACAGGCGTTGATTCTATCCATGCACCATACTGACCACCAAAGCTTTCGCAGCTCCTCTCGATCGATGAACGGACGCTCATGGTGAATTCCTAATGCAATGGAGTAATGGATAGCCTTTTGAATATCAGAACAGCTATTTTCTAACCCATCTGGGCCCTCTGAGTGCAAGGATAAAAGTGCGTAAACGCGAACAAGCGTAAGCCGATCTTGCTCAACCTCAGCATATAGCAAAGCTCTAATTTTTTCAGCCGTAGTAGAGCAAAATTGACGAACAGGCTGAGAGCCTAAAAAGGGAGTTGCTTGCGGGTGACGAGCTGCCACAAGTAACACTGCATGTAGTAGCAAAGTTGGAGCCTGCCCTATTTCGTGCAGTTTCAAAAACTGATCCTTATCAAGAAGTGGCAATATAGGATGAATAGAGCTGCAATAGAGATCAATGAGTCCATCGCGATTGTTTCGCAGAGGCATTGAGAATGCTTCGATTGATTTGAGGTATTCGTGAATCATTGGATTGATATTAGGTTGCTCAGACACTCCTTTAACCCAAACTCCCATAGATTCTCGCTCGAGTTTTGTATTCAGTGGGATTTGTTCGTTGACAGAACTAAGTACTGAATTGATGTCGGGTCCTGTACTAAATCCAATGTTTGATTGCTTGGAAAACTCTGGATTACTTGGATATTGCCCGTTTGTGGTTGCAGCTTGCGGGGTGAAATTTGAAAATTCTCTGTTGGCTAAACCAGAAGATATAGAATTGCTAGAGGCTGAGAGAGTTGACGAAGGGGCTGGACTGGCGAATGTTGATGTAACAGAATTCTGCTTTGAATGAGGCGTGACTTTGGGTCTGACATTAGCACTTGCGCTAGAGGGGTCAGGTCTTGGTGGAATGCAGTCTGGAGCCAGACTACAGACAATGTTCGCTCGTTCACAAGGCTGGCATCTCATACTTCCAGGGGGGAAGTTGCAGCGCTTCTATAAAAAAGACAAATTAGTATATTGGGATCATGATGATTGATGTAGACCTAACTGGAAGACTGAGATGGGATGGCTAGGACTTACACGGCGGCGATTGCATTGCTGACAAGCTTTGTGAGCTCGCTTTCGTTTGCGGTACCCATCGTCATTGGCCGGGAAAACAAACATCAGTGGATTTAGTTCAACTCTGGCTTCTCCGCTTAATTGACACTGCGAAAAGCAAGGAGTGTAGATTTAGATCCCAGTTATAATTTGAATGAACTGGTCATATACTAGTTAAACAGTTCAATTCACATCAGGGTTAGGGCATAGGTACGGCAAACCTCTACACCGACTCATATTACAACCTTCAATATCAGCTAATAAGGCTAGGCAGATGGTTAGCATATTTTAACGTTTACGTTGATTCTTTTAAAGGTACAGCAAATTAGGCAGTCATTGGCCATACACCTGCTTGATTGACTTTTTAACTTGGAATTTACTAGCCTTCTAACCAGCATACTGTTTGGTTCCAGGGAAAAGGTGAATGTATAGAGAGAACAACGATTTGCGAAATGCTTTATATAGTTACAAAAAGTCCGACAAATTGTTTACAAATTTACAAGATAGGTGATGCCGTTTTGTTTCTTCTGTCGTCTTACAATTGAAGTTATCAGGTTTGAGATATAACTTGTTCAATTTCTTGCGCAAAAACGGTGCCAGAAGTTTTCTCGAGATAAAGCAGAACTTTGTGGCCAAGCATTGAAACCAACCTATCTGGTTTAAGTGAAAAATTTGGATATCCCGAAACAGTTCGCCACAGAACTATAACAATGAAAGTGCAATTTTTTTTACGACTAATTGAGATGATAGAAACTACTTCCTGTACCACATCCGTGTAATCTTGGTAGTTCTCATCTTCTTTTGTAGTTGGAAAACTCCGTACATGAGGGCTTCAGCAGTAGGAGGACAGCCCGGCACGTAAACATCGACAGGTACAATACGGTCACATCCTCGCACAACGGCATAAGAGTAGTGATAGTATCCGCCACCATTTGCACAAGATCCCATTGAAATAACCCTTTAGAACACTTGTTAGTTTTTGTGAACAATGAATTTGGACGATTTTCAGTTTACATACCATCGAGGTTCCGGCATTTGATCGTAGACTTGTCGCAATGCTGGTGCCATTTTATTTGTAAGCGTGCCGGCAACAATCATAATATCGGACTGACGAGGGGAAGCTCTGAAAATAATTCCTAGACGATCCTGATCATATCTGGGAGCTGATACGTGCATCATTTCAACAGCACAACAGGCTAATCCGAAAGTGACTGGCCAAAAACTTCCCTGTCGGGCCCAGTTTGCAATGCCGTCAAGAGAGGTCAGAGCATAGTCGATGGCGCTGGAGGGCTTCTGTTCTGACGGTAAAGGGTAGTCGGTGGGCATGGGAGCCTTCTTTGTAACTGCTGCCGACGAGGAGGCATATCGAAAACATGCTGGTGTGAGAACTGCTGCTCTAGGAGCCAGGTGGGGGGCCTGAGTAAATATACGGTTTAAACTCATTGTGATCTAAAATATAGAATGCTGAACAGACGGCAATTAGATATTTCGCCTTTTTTTTCACTGCGGAGGGATAAGAAGGTTAGTCTTTGATCCCAAAAAAATTGGTAAATTACAAAACTTCTATTGGATAAAACATTAGCCCTAAATTACCCTAAGCCAGAAGTTAGGGTAGCCAGCTAAACTTACCCTGTTCTAAAATGGGGTATAAATTAAAAAATTCTCCGCTTTAAAATCTTTTTCTTTTTCTTTCCTCAACTCATCAGTAGGTATTTACTTAACATAAATACTTTATTTACCGAGGCTTTTAGCATTGAGGATTACAAATCCTGCAGATTTGTATGATTCGCTCTAGTTGAGGGTTATCCGTTTTGTTTTTTTAAAATGAAACTGTGGGTCTTCTTCCGTTCCCTGCCTCTTTGAATGATTCGTTCTGCTCTTGAAACGACTGTCTTCTAATGTGTTTGCATTTCAATAGAAGGAGTCTGGGTGTCATGGCGATACATGTATTTTATATAATTAAATGAATTATTTCGATTGCCATATTTTGCAACTCCGCTGAACCTGTGTAGAGAGAGCTTAGTAGGTCAATTATATTTAGGACTCTCAACGAAAAAGTACAACAGTTTAGGTGATAGTAGAAATTGTAAATTGTGAACATTTCAATTATAGCAGAGAATTGCTGTACTTTTTATTAGCAAGTTAGAACGACATTACGCGAGGAAGGATTGTTCCTACTAGGAAAAAAGGTTATAGCAGCGCTTGATCAAGTTACCCTACTTGGTGAAAGAAATTTTGTAGCCTTCAATCGATTTTTGTCAAAGAGAGCCTTACTGTATTGAAAAGAATATACGGATCATTTTAAGAGCAGTCAGGATGTCTACACCATTTAATAAAGGAGATATTCAACTCCAAATATCCTCGTTCATACTGTAAGTAAATAGTTATTTTTGTCAAATGTTGCAAGTTAGGTCTGGTTGGCTAATTACACACACAACTTTGCAGGCAGCTAAAACGCCAGGAATTATCCGGATCCCATGATATCGCATTGGCTACTGCTCATCTCTTATTACGGTTTATTTCTGCTTCAAAATGGCACCATCTTGAGCAATTAATTCAAGATGTGCGAAGTCTAGGAAAAAAACTTGAGGATTCTCAACCTCGAGGTATGAACATTTGAAATGGCCAACAGCTAAATTTTAACCACTCAATGTATAGAGTTTGCATGCGGAAACATTGTGAGAAGAGTTCTAGGGATTATCCGTGAATCAGCGCAGGGAGAAAATGAAACAGCCTCTTTTCATACCAATTCCATGTTTGAGCTTTTGTCGGAAAAGCCGTCAAATCAACTCAAGTCTAGTGCACAGGAGGCGAATTCGACTCAGAAATCGGTTAAAATCTCCAAGGATGCGAAAGCTGATATTATTGAAGGAATCCAAGAACTCATTGATGAAATCACTAACATTGAAGAAACAGTTTCTAATCTCAGTGTTGACATGATTCATGAAAAGTAAGATTTCCCACTTTTTTCAATTTTCATTAGAAATGCTGGATTTAACACGCTTTTTTTTTCTAGTGAAGTGATACTCACAGCTACTCCTGATTCAATGACAGTTCTAAAGTTTTTACTCCGTGCTAGTCAAAAGCGAAAGTTTGTTGTTCTCATTACTGAATCTTTTCCCAATACTTCTCATTCACATTCATTTTCCAAACGTTTGGCGAAGGCTGGTATTGAGTCAGTCATTATTCCCGATACCCTTGTTTATGCGGTTATGAGCCGAGTGGGAAAGGTGATTATTGGTACTAGAACTGTTCTCAATAACGGAAGTTGTGTATCGTCGGCCGGAGTTGCTGCAGTATGTGAATGTGCTCAACAGTACCGAACGCCTGTTTTGGCAGTCACTGGATTGTATAAACTTTCTCCACGGTATCCTTTTGATATTGAGAGCTTAATAGAAGTTGGAGATACTGGGGAAGTTTCGAATTTCACCGATTGCGTCGCAGTTGATACTGTGGAGGTAATCAATCCTTTATACGATTACATTCCGCCAAACCACATTGACATTTGCGTTACGAACTTGTAAGCTTGTTTCCTTTATTTTTTCTTCCAAGCAAAGTAAAAAGCTGACCATTCTCAATTTAGGGGCGGATTTTCACCTAGTTTCGTTTACCGATTGGTTCTGGACTATTACAGTCCTCTGGATGTCGATTTGAGCCCACAAAATCCTACCTAGACCCATAATGGGCCGTCAAAAACGTGCTTTAAACAAACCACATGTTGACTTCAACTACATCTTAACATGTATGGTAAATTATAGTTGCGAAATATCGGAAACAGTTTAGAAATAAAAAGTAGCCATTTATGAAGTTTGCACGCGGCTTTTCCTCATACTTGTTCTATGCATAATGTTGGCTTCCACCATGGATTTTCTCGGAGGAACAAGTCCAAGATATGTATTGTAATTAACTTTGTCTACGTACTTGAAGACTCAGGCGAATGATTTAATGGACGTGAACTTATTACACTTGACAAAATGTTCCCGGGCAGTGCGGCTTGAAAACCCTTGGTCTTATTTTGCACGATATTGAATGCGCAAATTCTAGAATTATTTTTGGACTCCACAGCTGACGATGACTACGATTTGACTTTCGGAACATTGGGAATCGGTCACAGTCCATGCAGTTGCAACTACATTCTTTTTGAGTAATGGCTGGCATTTTGTATGTGATTTAAATAATATTTCAACTGGCGCCCTTCTATGTGGTCCCATGTGGTGCCATGCTTGCAGGCGAGTTTTCGCATTGGCACGTGACAAAATATCACTAGAAATTAAATTTAGATGACATGTAACGATATTTGATTTTAAATTTTACGTTCCAACTCAAGTATGATGATGATATATTTGTTTATTCTTACTCTTAGTTATGTCAGGTCTATTATAGTTATATAGTCAATCATCTTCCCATATCCTACTTCGGGTCCGTACCATACCAAATATTATAGGTAAGATCCTGGGTAGCGCCATGGTGCTTGTTTCTTCTTCCCGGGGTTTTTTAGGTTGCTACTTCGTTGTGTCAGTCGAAATTTACCACGGAGTAAGACTTACTCTCCCAGACCCGGCCCTTCTGGGCCGCCTGTTGGCCCCCGCAGGATCGATCAGGGGCCTGTTTTTCGCATTTGTTTCTATACCCTATAGGCAGACCGTGCACCTCCCAGCTC
>JAKVQY010000220.1:4061-20360 GCA_030463045.1 Geotrichum macrosporum
TTTTTATTTTTTGTGTGTGGTTTCGTGTGGTGCGTAATGAATTGTATAATTTATTGTTTTCATTTTTTTTTTTTTTTTTTTTTTTTGCATACACATGTCCTTTTATTTTAATTATAACCTTAGTCTTATTTTTTCATTATTTGTTTTAATTATAGAAGTTTGTTTACATCTCTACCTATTTGCTGCTGGTGCCTCTGGTGCCAAAAAATTAAATTATGGTATCAAACGGCTGAGTATGACATAATCACACGCTAAGCTATTTTATCTAGAAATAGTCGCCCCTCCGCCTTTTAAAAATCTCACCTTCCTTCCACTATACGAATGCTGTAAAAATGGACTCGCCCCTGACCATTTCATTGACGAAATTCACAGAAATTCATTAAACATACACCGTTAGGTATTGCATTTTTTATTCTCTTGGTTCCGAAACCTTTAGGTTCCAATTTGAAATTACTATTGTGCTGATACCAAACATTGTTTCAGTACACACTACTCATGGTTTCTTGACAAAAGCCATATGCTGAATTGATAAAATGGAACCTGGAACTGACTACTATAAGACTTTACAAGTTCCATTATCCGCTACCGAAGGTGAAATCCGGAAATCATACAGAAAGCTTGCTCTCCAATATCATCCTGACAAGAATCCCAATGATGTCACAGCAGCGGAAAAGTTCAAGAACCTCCAAGTTGCGTACAACACTTTGAACAACAAGTCTCTTCGGAGTGATTATGACAACTCTTATGCTAAATCCAGGAGCTTTGCAACTGCTCATGCAACCTACGAAAGACCTTCAAGACCCTTCAAATGGCGCAAGACTGGCTATGAAAACTTTAGACATGCATATCCAACCTATGAAAGTAGATCAGGGACAACGCAATCTGATTTCTACTCATTTTTTACAGGGAGCAATGTGTCTCCTGGCAGCTTTTTCTTTGAAACCGAAACGAAATCAACTTGGTCGGGATCTGAATATCCGGGAAGAACTAATTTCTCGTCAAACACACGGGCAGAGACTTTTTCGGACAAGTCTTCGAGGCCTACTACGGCGAAATCATCCACTTATGAAAAGGAAGCCTTTGATCCTCGATTGAATGAGCGAGACCAAACATTCAAGTGTACTTTCACCAGCGGGAAACGACCCCCTACAACAAACTTCTCCACTGGGCATTCTAATCCACAGGGAGTACAGGAAAAAGCGACTACTTTTAAAAGTACGAAGGAGTCAAATGATATATCGTCTTCCTATTCCTTTGTGGCAGGATCCGCTAACTCCGAAGAGTATTTTGACACCGCACAAGCGCGGCATGGCGCTAACACTGGAGAGCAACCGAGCACGTGCTCATCAAGTGGGCACTCTAATGAGGCAAAAAGTGATACCTCACTGGAGGAATTTACTTCTTCTGAAAGTGAAGATGATTCTTCTTTTACCCTTCGCGGAAAGAACGGGAATGCTGAAAAATCCCATTCCTACAGTCAAGAGACTTTTTCTGATTCAGAGCCCGAGATTATTCTTGAAGAGAGGACGTCAAAACTTGGTGGTACTAAAAACTCTGAAGCAGAGCACAGCAGGTCCGAGTCTCATTTTAATGAAGGGCAGCAAACAGATGTCATTGATCTGACTCAAGACGAGCCTAATGGCAGTGAAATTTACAATGAAATGGAAAAGCCCTCGAATTTAGGGACGACATCCCACCAAAACAATGAGTTTTCCTGGAGCAACACTGACTTAAATGGCGCTGGAGTCCGTTCAAAATCGCACCTTGACGTTGCCCCAGAAGTCTTCCTGGATCACACTTGGACGAAAAGAACCTCTGTAGGACCTCCCGTTGAGGGCACCCTTGATACAAAGCGCCAAGAGCTAAGCGACTTGTGTGGGCTCGAAAACCCCGATATTTCGCCAATAGACCCTTCTTTAATAAGTTACTCTACATCAGGTGATGGAGACGGGGACCAGCACAGATCTACTTCAGAGACCAGTAAATTTCAAGAAAAAAATGAAGGCTCTGTTTCATCAGCAGGTGGAGACTCTTTTTCTAATTTCCTTCATGCTGGGCATTCTGATAGTCTAACTCCACCTACCCCTCCTGCAGCGCCTTTACAACCCTTGGACGAAGAGGATTTAAATGCTTACCATCATAGTATGATCGACTACTTACAAGCGTGGGAGAAATATACACTGAATGTGAATCAGTACAGATTGCAACGACAGGAGGCAGGCAAAACGTTGGGGAATACCATATTGTCGTCATTCACTCTCAGTAGGCAATACTACGAAGCTCTTCAACAAGAAGATGTAGTAAATGGCGGATGGCAGAAAGCATTTACAATACACATGAAGGCAATCGCTGATTTTACGAGAGTCAGATTTCACACAGGGAGTATATGACATAGATACATATGACTTATTGCAAATTGCATAGTTTACTTATCTGACCGTATGAGTAACGTTCATAATTTTGATTTTTTCAATGAGATTTTCCAACGCACGTTTGTCGTCATGTGACCAACCCCTTCGTGTCCATTTGAAAAATTGAAGATACCTTGGAGTTGACGAATTCTCTCGACTGAAAAAGCATAGAGATTTTCTTATTCACGTCAAAAAAAAACCAACTACAGCTTTTCGCTTTATAATTCCACTCTTTTATAGTTCTGAGCTTGATAAGTGCTCTTTTCCACGGTAGTTGTAAAGCTTGTTATCCAAAATACCAAACACCTTCTGTTCCTGAAATTCACATTTGAAGGGTCACTGAGGTGAACAACTTTTTATTTTTTGGGTTCCCTGTGATTGGCATTAGAGCGACGACTCAGCAATGGATTTTCTGGGAAAGCGTACAGTCCTGTTTGTGGGAGTGCTATTTCATATAGCATTCCTCATGTCTATTTTTGATATTTACTTTGTGAGCCCTTTGATCCATGGCATGAAGCACTGGAAATCTACTGAAGAGGCGCCTGCTAAGCGTTTGTTCCTAATGGTCGGTAAGTTTAATAAAAAAACTCCGTCTTAATTAATCTCAATTTAAAGTGCCCTCTTTTTCCTTCTAACTGTTGTAATCAGGAGACGGACTTCGTGCCGACAAGTGCTTCGACACAATCACGCATCCCACTACTGGAGAAACTGGATATTTAGCTCCTTTTATTCGAAGCAAGGTTTTAAACGACGGAACTTTTGGAATTTCACACACTCGAATGCCAACAGAGTCGCGTCCTGGCCATGTTGCACTTATTGCCGGGTTTTATGAAGACGTTAGCGCTGTCACCAAAGGTTGGAAGGAGAACCCAGTTGATTTTGATTCTGTCTTCAACCAGTCTCGACACACATACTCATATGGGTCACCGGATATCTTGCCCATGTTTTCGCGTGGTGCCTCAGACAAGGATCGAGTTGATGCAATCATGTATGGTCATGACTTTGAAGATTTCACAAAGGAGTCTATTGAACTCGACAAATTTGTGTTTGACCACATTGACGACCTTTTTGACCGTGCTGCCACTGATCCTAAACTTGACGCTACTCTTCGTAAAGAAAAGACTGTTTTCTTTCTGCATTTGCTCGGAATTGACACTGCTGGCCATTCTTATCGACCCTATTCGGCTGAGTACTACAATAACATCAAGTACATTGACACTAAAATTGAGGCCCTCACCAAGCGTATCGAAAAATTTTATAATGACGACAAGACTGCCTGGGTTTTTACAGCTGACCATGGCATGAGTGACTGGGGCTCTCACGGAGACGGTCATCCCGACAATACACGAACCCCACTTGTAGCATGGGGAGCTGGTGTTGCTAAGCCTAACACAAACTCTCCTGGAGATCACGACGAATATTCTCACCCTTGGGACCTCAATTCAGTGCGCCGGAACGACGTTAACCAAGCTGACATTGCTTCTCTAATGTCATACCTTGTTGGTCTCAACTATCCGTCCAACTCTGTCGGTGAGCTCCCTCTCGCATTCCTGGATGCGCCAAATCAAGTTAAAGCCAATGCTCTTTTTGCCAATGCCATGAGTATTGTGGAGCAATACCTTGTTAAAGAAAAGAAGACTGCTTCTTCACAGATTCACTACACTGCAATTTCTGCTTTCGCGAAGAACCCTGTCGAAGACCGCGTCCGCGAGATCAGGAAGTTTCTGGCTAACGAAAAGTATGAAGATGCCATTCAGGCTTCCGAAAACCTGATGAAGGAAGCTCTCAACGGCCTTCGTTATTTGCAAACCTACAACTGGCTCTTTCTCCGTTCTTTGGTCACCTTAGGATACTTGGGTTGGATTGGCTATGCTACTACCTCTTTTTTGCACGTATTTGTTGTTGGATCTGTTCCTGAATCGCCGCATCCTGTGGCCCGTTCTGCATCTGTTCTCATTCTTGCCGTGCTTGCAGGTTTCCTATACACCCAGGATTCCCCTATCAACTACTACCTATATGCAGCTTTTCCAGTTTTCTTCTGGGAACAAATATTTGTTCATCGCAGAACGGTCACTCGCGGAGTTCAACTGCTGATCGAACGCACTAATTCAAGTTCACCTTTTCTAATTGCCGTTTACTATCTCGTTTTCTGCGTTTGCGTACTGGAAGCTATTGTAGTAGGTTACTTTCACCGTGAAATGTTTTCATTCTGCTTTGTAATAGCCACGGTATGGCCATTTGTTCAGAACAGCAGAATTGCATTGGAGCACTGGAGTCTTACCGTTGCTTGGTCTATTCTATGCTGTATTCTTTCTACTTTCACTATGCTGCCCGCTAACAAGGTTGAATCACTCACCCAAATCATGATTGGCGGTGCAATTATGGTGCTGACCAGTGGTGTCGCTATTGTGAAGCTTTCCAGTGAGCTCAAATTACCCACTGTTACTCGCTTTATTTCTAGTGTCCAACTTAGTTTAATTGCATTGGCCACAACTGTGACGCAATCTTCAGTACTGTCGCTGCAAGCGAGGGAGGGCCTTCCTTTAGGATCTCAAATTGTCGGCTGGGTCACATTTATTACATCTATAACTGTCCCATTTGCTCACTTTGTGTCTCCGAACTCCGATTTTCGCTTCCGGATACTCACAATTTACATGGCATTTGCTCCTACATTTATTATCTTAACAATCTCATATGAAGGCCTTTTCTACATTTCATTCTTTTCTTTACTCGTCATCTGGCTACAACTTGAATATTTGTTTTCTAAAAACAGCAGCAACACAAACCTCAAAGTTATAAAGAAAACCAAAAATGTGACAGCAGACAAGAACAATGCAACTGCAGCAACTGTCACAACGTTTTCTTCTTCAGAGTTTGAAAAACATTTGGGTTTGAATGAAGTTAGACTGGCAGTATTTTTCTTTTACCTCTCTCAAGTTGGCTTTTTCGGAATCGGAAATATTGCCTCTATCTCCTCATTTTCTCTCGATTCTGTATATAGACTGGTTCCTATTTTTGATCCATTCGCAATGGGCGCTCTTTTAATGTTTAAGATCCTGGCCCCCTTTGTGGTTCTTTCTGTCACCCTTGGTATTCTAAATATCCGTCTTGGCCTTCCACGCTCTGCACTTTTCGCGATTGTGCTGGCCATGTCGGATATCTTGACTCTCAACTTCTTTTACTTGGTTGTGGATGAAGGGTCCTGGCTCGACATTGGAATGGGTATTTCGCATTTTAGCATTGCGAGTTTGCTGTGTCTGTTCATGATTGTTCTTGAATACCTATCTGGAATTCTAACAAGCGGGATTGTAATGCCATCCACTGGACAGACAAGCAAGAAAACAAATCAAAAACTTTGGAAGGATACGAAATGTAAAACATAGAAAATAAGATTTTTTTGAAAGAAAAATGTGAAAATTATACTTGGAAATATATGTATATATGAACAGCAGATCATGACAGATTTTTTTTTACCTCCATGAATTTCAGTAGCACTCAAGATTCACAAGATTGGAGTGTCTGGAAATCAAACACAACGATTTTTGCGCTAATGCTTTCACGAAGAATTATCATTATTAGGATTTTGTCCGGTTGGATTGTTAGGTGGAACAATTGAGGAGCCTACCGGTACAGAGGCCACAGCCCCAGTAGTATTGTTCGCCTCCTCCTCTTTTCGGCGCTTCAGTTCTTGCTGGGCTTGAATTGCAGCCGTGTCTGAATCCATGGGTCGCTTCATACCCTGCTGCAAAGAAGCCTGCTGTTGCTGTTGCTGTTGTGGTTGCTGTTGTTGTTGCTGCTGTTGAAAAGATAAAAAGCCTGCAGCTTGAGGCTGACTTCCATCACTAGGAGTACCAAATCGTGCAATACGCTGTTGCTGAATAGCACTAAGGCTTTTGTTGTTGGTGTTGGTGTTGGTGTTGGTGTTGCTATTATTATTGTTGCTGCCTTTATTGTTGTTGTTATTACTGTTGTTGTTATTGTTATTGTTATTGTTATTGTTATTGTTATTGTTATTGTTATTGTTATTGTTATTGTTATTCGAATTGGTATTGGTGTTAGTATTGGTGTTGGTGCTGGAATTAGGATTGGGATTGAGATTCGGATTGAGGCTGGTATTGAAATTAGGATTGTTGACGTAACCTCCGCCACGAACTCCGCTATGACCGCCACGTCCTCCGCGATCACCGCCTCTCACATTGCCCCCAAAGTGTGCAGCGCCTTGGAATGTCAAACCGTTACCTACTTGAGAGCCAATGGAAGCATCAGAAGGAACTGCCATGGCCCCAGCTTGAGGCTGAAGAGCTGCAAGTTGGGCGGCCAAATCTTGCTTCGTCTTTTCAGCTTTATCTACCTTCATTTGTAAAAGCTTGACGCGCATTTCTGTCTCGCGCTTAGTTGCTTCTCGAGCTTGCTCAGTAGCTTTCTTCTTTTCTTCCTCAGCTTTTGTCTTTAGCGATTCAATTTCCTTAGCATGCTGTTCCTCAATCCTCTCGCGTAGCTTTCGTAACGATTCTGTATCATTGCCTTCAGCTGGTGCTTTGGTTGATCCCCGCAGTTGAATCTCTTTGGCTTTGAATTCCTCTTCAAGTTGTTTCCTGTTGGCCTCAGTCTTTTGCGCAATGATTTCTCGCATTTTCTGTTGAGCACCAACCTTAATTTGAGCTATCCTAGCTTCATTTTCCTTCTCCAAGTCTCTTTTCAACTCTGTTTTGATGGCTTCAATGGTGGCCTCAGAAGGCGCTGCAGAGGCCGCAACAGCAGCGGCAACATCAGAAGCCTTCTTTTCGGTTTGCGCCACCGCCTCATTCTTTGCCTTTTCACCTGAATCACGAACTTCATTAAGCTTGGTTTCATGGTCCACCAGAGATATGGTTTGACTTAAAGATGCATTTAATGCAGCAACCTGAGTTTGGAACTGTGCAGCCTGAGCCTCAAGTTCCGCCTTTCCAACTCGGAAGGCCTCTATCTGTTTAGATAACTCGTTGGCTTTATCCACGGCGTTCTTTTGAATTTCCGCGACCTCTGCACGAACAGAAATGAGTTCAGCTTCCAGTTCAGCAATTCTTGCAACCTTGTCAAAATCGTCGCCAATGGCGGTTTTGAAGGTTTGCAACTCGGCTTGCAGCACAGCTACTTGAGTTCTAAACGTATTGGACTCTGATTTTGTAGCTTCTGCCTCTTTTTGAACGGTCTCAGCGCCAACTTTGAAGTTTTCGTACTCCAGCGACAATGCCTCTAACTTTGATTTGTTTATGGCGGATTCGTCTTCAGCCATCTTTGCCGCATTTTTGGCTTCTTCGATGGTTCTAGTTGATGTCTCTAATGTGGCTTGAGCAGCAACAGCAGACTCTTGTTTCGATGCTTCTAAAGTTTGTTGAAGAGCAGCAAGATCATTGTTGGACTTTTCCAAAGCTTGCCTAGCCAACTCTAACTCCTTTGAGAGCTTTTCAGATGCCTCGGAGTTTCCAGTTGCACTCGCAGTGGCGGCTGTCTTAGTTAACTCGAGCTCCGTCCTGAGAGTTTCGTTCGTTTGATTAACAAGAGCCAGTTGCTCCTTAAGGGCTGTGTTGTCTCGACGGCGTTTGGTCATTTTTTCTAGGAACTCAGTCTTGAGTTTGGCGAACCTCAGTTGGAAAGCCTCGACCTCCTCCTGTAGTTTGACTGCCTTTCCTTCCGCAATGGCTACCTTCTTTTCCCATTCTTCTGAAACTTGCTTCCGCTGTGTCTCTGTCTGCTGGCTGTTGGTGACAAGTTCCAAGTTCTTTTGCTTTAATGAATCTACTTCACTTTTTAAAGCTTTCAGTTCTTCAGGATCAATGCGCTAAATTTAAGGTTAGTTATCAAAATCTTAAATAGGTGAAAGAAAATTCATACATCGTATTTCTGAAAGATTTGTTGAGTTCTCTCCTTCCATCGATTAGCATCTTGTTGCGTTAATTTAATTTGCTGTTCCTTAGTTTCAATTTCAGCAAGAGCATCACGCAGTTGACTTTCCAATGGCTCATATGTGGATTTTTGTTTTTCCAGAGCAACCTCTAAATCGGCTACCTTTTGAGAGTAAAATGAGCTTTGCTGGCGAAGAGTGGCGTTACTCTCTCTGAGAATATTAATATCATTAAGCTGCGCCATGACCTTCTCGTGTTCCTGGGAAAGTAGAAGCTTATCATGATCTCGGTGTCTTTCCTTTTCCAATTCCACCTTAGCCTGATCCAGAGCAGCCACAGTATGATCTAATTTTTGTTTCAATCGCTTTAATTCTTGCGAGTTAAGATCATATCGAACATCTATCATCTCCTTTTCACGTTTGATGTGGCGAATGATTTCCCGCAACTGTTCTTCAGAAGTAGTGGTGGCCTCGTTATAGCTTGGGGGTAAGCCTGAACGATTGGCAAGCTGAGCACTAATTCCCTCAAGTTGATCAAGTAGCACCTTGTTCTGACTGGACAGACTATCAACTCTACAAAATGTTAGCAAGAAAAGAGAATAAGGAGATGAATTAGAAAAGCAACATACCTTGATTTGAGTTGTTCAACTTCTTGCTCATACGAGTACTTTTGTGATTCCCAACTAGATTCTGATGATACAAGTTGATCTGCAGCTCGTTCAGCTCTCGCTGTCAAGTCAAAAATTTGCTCTTTTAAATGGCTATGTTCGGAACGTAAGATCTGCAAAGAATTTGCAGCATCGGCATGCTTGACAACCTCTCGCTCATAATTTTGTTGAGCATCTGAGGCAATCGATGCTTGACGAGTAATATCACCCTTCATCTGATTAACAGATTCCTGGAGGCGGCTCTCATTACTCTGGAGAGTATCAATGAGACTCTGAAGCCGCTTTTCCTCAGCAATATGCTCATTGATCTTCTTTGCTTCATTGTCCTTTAAGAAGGCAAGTTCTTCTTGAGTTGATTTTAAAAGTGCTGCAGTAGAACTCAACTCTTTCTCAATAGTTGATATTTCAATCTATTACACTTGTTAGAAAATGCTAATAAAAATAATTGCAAAATAACTCACCTGCTTTGAATTCAAGGTCTGATCAACCTCTGCCTTGTAAGTATCATAATCTTGAATCATATTTTGTAGGGCCTCTTCGGCATTGACGCTAAGAGTCTTGAGTTCTTCGATATGTTCCTTATTAAGGTCCAGCTCACTATTAGCAAAATTGAGAGATTTTTTCAAAGAGGTAATTTCTTCAGCTAAAGATTCCCCTTCAGATCCCATAGGTTGTGATCTTCGAAGAAGCACAATATTCTCCTGAGCAGTCTTCAGCTCCAATTGGAGTTCACGAGATTTGAGATCAATTTGATGCCGTTCCTCCTTAGTTTGGAATAGTGACTCTCTATAAGTGTGGACTTCGGTTGTCAATGAGTCCAACCGTTCTTGGTACTCCTTAGCTTGAGAATCCTTTAACTGCGACATATTTCTGACCTCCTGAGTTTCTGTCTCAACCTTCTTGCGAAGTGACATAACTTCATCCTGTAGACTGGTGATTTGGGAGTTAAGGCGTTGCTGAGCTTCCGCAGCGGACGCAATTCGCTCGGTTTCCATTGACTGAGCATTTGCAAGAAGACCATTAAGTCGACCACGTTCCTCAATAAGGTCCGAATTTTCTTTATTCAAGCGTTCCTCAATTGATTTCCATAGTGATTTCTCCGCCTTGAGATTGGCAGATTCACTTCGAAGACTCTCTAATAGAGAGTTAGTGGAAGAAATTTCAGAAGACATGTCTTGATTTCGGATCTTTTCCAGAGAAAACGAAGATTGAAGACTATTAGCATGTTTTTTAACTTCCTCGTACTCAGTTTTCAAGTTTTGAAAGTTTCCTTCAAGGTTTTTAAATCTTTCAGTGGCAAGCTCCAATTGACTCTCGGTCTTGGCGAGATGAACTTGCAGGTTAGAACGCTCGGTAGAGATACTCAAAAGCTGGGCTTCAGAACTCTTAAAGGAAGTGGCAGAATCGGCTTTATGGGCTTCAAATCGTTGTTGTAAGTCCTTAAAATTCTTACTAAGTTCTTCATTTTGCTTAATGAGTTGGTGAGCATGCAAGTTGGCCACACCTTCTGGTGTAGATTCAGCAAGCTCGTCAAGTGTGACCCCATTTTCGTTCTTCTTGGAAAGCATGCGACGGAACATATCCCTTTCACGTTGCACAGCACAATACTTTGTCTGAAGAGATGAAATTTCAGTCTGCAACAGCTCAATAGCCTCCTTAGCTTCAGAAACTGCAGACGATTCAGCGTCCTCACTCAATTTCTTTGCAGTAGCCTCTTCTTTTTCCATTCGTGCACCAAGTTGCCTTGTGATTTTTAAAAGATTTTCGTTTTGGCGTTGTAAGTCAACGGTGTTGCTGAATAACACTAGTCTTCGAGATATCAATTTATCGGTGTCTGATTCAGTTGGATCTTCACTCTTTAAAAGTCGATGAAGCGCAGAATGTTCCTCTGGGGTAAGTGGGTTTGTTGTATCCGAGTTAAGCTGATTTTGAATCAGCAAATGCTGAATCTGACGAGATAAATCATTGACTTGCTTTTGTAATAATTGGGTTTCTCGAACACTGTCTCGCGCTTTAATTTCGCTGGTTTTTAAGTTGTTTTGAAGTTCTTCACAGTTTCCAGAAACAGTTTCAAGCCGGATACTCAATTCCGCTAGCTCAGATTCTAGACGAACATTTTCTTCCCTTTCTGCCAAAATTGCTGGCGCATGATTTTCCATTTCTTCCAAAATGTTCCTCATTTGTTCACGCAATGTGCGATTCTTGAACTTTTCCCGTTCTAACCTCGTCTTAGTTTCCTTGAACTCAGAATACAGCTGTACCAAAGAACCACCGCCTTTCTGAAGTTCAGATATTATTTGAGCAGACGGCGAAAACACCCCACTCTTATTCGGGGTACCAACTGGACTGAATTGAGCTGAAGATGAAACATCAGCTCCAATGAAAGAGGTCTCAAGCTGTGATTCCAAATTTGAAAGTTGTTGTTCAAGATTAGCCACTTTTGACTTTGCTCGTTCCGCTTCGCTTCGCCAATTGTCTACTTCTTCTGTGCTGCGCTCACGCTCGGATTCTAAAATACTACCCAGCTCTTGAATACGAGTTTTCGCGTCATTTGCAGATCGCTCCCATACTTCTACTAACCGTTTTTGAGAAGCCATTTCAATTCTAAAAGTTTCCTCGCCTCCCGTTTGCGTATCCTGGAGCTCTTTTATGCGAACTAAAGCATCGTCGAGCTTTCTGGCAGTCTCTGAATATCGCTCCTTCAGCCTATCGTGTGATTTTTCAAGTGCATGATTTGATGTTTGTAGCGAAGCTAGGTCTGTTTGAAGAGTTGCAATTAAATTAAGCTTTTCAGAGCGGAAATGGTTAAAATCTGTAGCCTTGACTTCCAGTTCTGAATTGAGCCAGTCGTTGTTCTTTTTCAGTAAAGTAATCTCCTGCTCCAGATTTTGTGAAATCAGATTAGATGATAGTTGTAATGATCGAAGTTGTTGACTTTGACTTTCGAGCTCAATGACAGTCTTCTTGGTGACCACGTTGGATTTGCGTAATGACTCAATTTCATCTTGCAACTCCTTGGCTTCAGAGTTTTTCCGGTCGATTCGTTCAAGAAGCTGCATTTTCTCCGCTATCAACGCCTTGTTTTTCTGGTTTAATGAACCAACCTCCTCACGCGCATTAAGATAGCCTAATTTAGAAGAAGAAAGTTCCGACTCAAGGTTTTCTTTCAAATCCTGGGTTTCTGTGAGCTTTTTTCGCAAGTCATTGGCATGTATTTGTGAAGCGTCAAGCTGGCCCCGAATCGACTTGACTTTGCCATTTGCAACATGTATTGCTTGCTCTAAATAAAAATTAAATGTCAGCGTACTAACCTACACAGCGAATTTAATGATTCTCACCATATGATACATCATCAAGAAGTTTTTGACTTTTAAAGCCCTCAAGCTTAGATGCCTTTGCAGCAATATTTTGCAAAACTACAGACGGCAAATTTCTAGTCAAGGACACATTCAGAGACAAAAAAGATGACACTATTGAAACGATGTTGGAGGATTCATGTAGCAGAGTTGAATCTTGGTTTCGCAAGTTGCCACTAGTAAAAGGCTTTATTGCCTGTTAGATCAAACCAATTGAAATAAAAATAAACCACAAAATCTTACAGTTCCGTCCAGTGTGTCCAAAGTCATTGATGAACCTGGGATCAGTAGAGACGCTGAATCTGTTGGGGAGGTTGAGGTTTGCGCCAACTGACAGGACTCGTCAGTGTTCCGTAGTGGAGAAGGAGAAGCTTTTCCCTGATTCTCGTCTGACATAATGTATCGGAATTCTGGAATCAATCAGCTATTGGGAAGAGTTGTTCTATAAATCTAACTGGATCCAGTTGAAAGCAAGACAATATCAGTGAGTGAAAGACGGGGCGCGAACAGAATTAATCAACACGCAATCCACCAATCAACAAATGTGCAAGTTACTAATAGCAACAATAAAGTGCTAGATAAAATGCTGCTAAAATATCCCAGAGGTGTTAAGTATATCCTGACGAGATACGGATAATTCTTGTTGTGTACAAAATGTTGCAAGTGAAGGTTTAAAAGCAGGTGGTGGCATTAGATGAATTTTTTTTGTTGTGGTTCAAAGTTCTTCCTTCTCCCAATACAGTTCAACTTTTAAGTGGTCTTCAACTCTATGAGTTTCTCATAGGACACTGCAGAAGCATGCCCTATTTGCGACGTAATTTGTTTATTCATGGAATGAAATATGTGAAATTAAGGATACATCAAAACGGACAGAAATGAATAAATAGGCTTATGATAGCAGTAGAGGTAATCTCCATTTCTATCAGTTTGTAGCACAAAATAAAAAATTAAAAAAAAGATATGGAAGTAAGGAAAGAAATGAGAAAGAAAAAAGAACAGAAAAAAACATAATCGTCTAAAAAGATTTAGCCACGGTTTCGAGTTCGTCGCTTCGACCGACGGCGAATGGCATTTCGAACTGCTCGTTGAGCCTTGAGTGAATTTGCTTTTGCTTGTTCTTCAGATGTCTTTTCAACTTCAGACTTGTCCTTCAATTGTTTACCCGTTGTGCCGGACAAAAACATCCTCTCTTTGGCCATTTTGATGGGACTCATTATGAGATCGCCCAATATGTAAACAAATACCATGGTGGAAATCAATGAAACCTGGAGAAAAACGAGCATGAATGCCAAAGATGTACAAACACCTGTACCAGCTATTTTTCCAAGCGCAAGAAAAGAATCAAGAAGGTTTTGTAGGCTCGCATGAGTGATGGCCAGTACCAAACTATCTTTGAGACTCTCCACTAGCTCAGCCGGAGGAAATAACTGAGAATTAGTAATACTAATCTCCTTTGATGTGGAAGGGTTTGAAAATATAATTAAGAGAAAGCGAACCATTTCATAAAAAGACCGTTGAGAATTTTGCGCCTTAGGAGACTGAGTAACGTTCCCTGTTATTCTCCAGGATAACGCTTTATTAGCAGTTTCAGACGGGGGACTTGCTTTAGTTTCTTCACCATCTTTGCCAAGTTTTTCCAGGTCCAAATCAGAAATTATTAAATACGATGGGCTTTGCAAACTTCGTTTGCGTTTCATGCTAGCATCTTTCTCAGGAATTGCCAGCGGTTCAAGTTCCGGTTTCACATCCGGCGCCAAGACAGAAGATACTGAATTACTAGACAGTTTGTTCAGTATGGCTCCTTTTGGTTCCTTTTTGGCAGAACGAGAATCGGCAAGCGGGGATGCAAAAGCGACAGGAGGTACAGGGTATCTAAAACTTGACTTGACTGGAGATATGGTAGGAGATTTTTGAGGGGACTTCACTGGCGATCTTGCAGGTGACCTGGGTTGACGTTGGACCAATTGTGTATGAGCTATAGCTGGAACCACGTTATTGGAATTGAAATATGGCTGTAAAGACAGATTGCGCTGATGTGTATGCTTGAATGAAGAAGTGTTGCAGGACTGCTTTTCTTTTGCACTTACAACTGAGGGGGCAATGAAAGAGGCTGAACGAGAATTTGAGTTCGATTGAAGGGTAGTAGACGTCTTTCCATTCGCATTTAAGCGAGCATTGTCGGAGCGAGCCAGCTGCTGAAGTTTTTTCTGCAGCATTCGCTCCTGATCAGACACATACCTTGCAGCGGAGGGTGAGGTTGACCATCTATTTGCATCAGTAAAAGAGCTATTAAGAGAAGATCCCGTAAGCACAGAAAGTGGCCGATGAGTTGTCAAAGACGTGTGATCTTGCAAAGAGTCTCCAAGTCCTCCCGACAGAAAGGTGTCGATTGAGTCTGGGGTATGGGGTCGTGACACGCCGCTGGTAGGAGATGAAAATTGAGAAAACTGTGCAAGTGAAAACGCACTGCTGGTTCGTCGGTGCCCGTCTCCATGCTCCCATTCTAATACAGATGAGGCACCTCTTTGATGTAACGACTGGCGCCGCTGTATTAGCTGGGCAGTATTTTGTGCCGAAGCAAGAGGGGCATCAGTTCTTATAGAAGAGCTACTGGTGTCAGTGCCTAAAAGCGGTGAATGGGGAGGTGAAGATATCATTGAAGATATTTCTGCGCCGTGGGCTAGAAACATGTTTGGGTTCCAAGAGCGACGGGTTGAGGTAGAAGGCTTTAGTTCGTCGGTCATTGTTCGCAATCAACTTAGACGAACTGTGCACTTGAGTTATTCTATAAATGTGGTCTCTTTCATTCAAGAATGTAAGATGTTAAAAACAAGAGTTCCTGTTCGAAAAAGAGAGAGAGTCGAAGAAATTATTAGAGTATCGAAAAGTAAACAAACCGATCTACTCTGGGATATATATTTCAGGGGGCTAGAAGCAGGAGGCCGCCTGTCTGCTTCTAGTCAGTCTGCGAGTATACCTGCGTGGGCATGCAACGAGTTCCAATATCTATCAAACACCACCAGCTAACCAATGTTTGCGTCACTGGAAGCTCCTGTGTTGTTGAACCTGCCCGTCCTCGAGTCAAATGCCCTCACAATTTCTAGGGTTGTTATTTTTGTTGCCTCCCTGCTCGAATTGAGTGGATTAAAACTAGACTTTGCCTCTTCAATCTCTGAGCACGCTGGGCTTGAGCTTTATTTTCCTTTTTGGCAAGAAAGATAAAAGAATTCTGAATTCAGATGAAAAACAGCGTTTCCAGCCGCTTTTCTGGTTCCAAAACAAGTGTAGTCCGTAGCCTACTGGTAGTACGCTTTATTTGGAAATAAAATTCAAAATGCGTACGGCAGATTCTAACTGATTGCAACAGGCGCGAAAGTCCGGCCAAAACTCGACTAATATCGTCGAGTCAGTATGAAGATGGGAGTGGATAATAAAAAGAGAAGGTTTTTTGTTTTGATATATTCCTAGTCTTAATATACTTGTAATCATCCCAGTACGTCCTTTGTTACGACACGTCTCTTATGGCCATGTAACCCTATTTTTAGCCAACTAGGTTAATTCCCACGACTAAAACCCAGATAAACTAGAAATGCTGGTTAAAGTGTCAGGGAAACGAAACGCAAGATCCGAGGTAACAGAGGTAAATTCAACCTGAAGGGACGCGGAATTGACAGACGTGAGAGTTAAGAATTGCAACACCAAAATGCCTATCAACATGTTAATATATTGACTTGCCAAGTCTCACGGTATCCATTTTGCAAAATACTAATATTACACAATTATCAGTATTTATATTGCAGCAAAATACATCACAAAATTAAAATATAGCCGAAAACATGAAAACATAAAAATACAGGTATGAAGAAGGTGAAAAGTAAAAAAAAAAGACAAATAAAAAAAACAAAATTAAAAATCAGTTGGGAAAAAAACCAAAAAAAAACAAAAAAAAAAAAAAAAAAAAAAAAATAAAGAAAACAAAA